>CM023486.1:43413601-43461649 GCA_013339685.2 Hyalomma asiaticum
AACTGTGCTCGCAAAACATTTGTAGGCTCTTGTGCACACTTGGATGTATCAGCGTGTTCGGTGTCGCGATCGGCGCGCTTGATACGCGTCAGCCACAAACTGCGCTGCCTCGGGATTTTAGCTGCTTCGTGCGGCCGCATTGACCTTGTGCGTCTTTTGGCACGTGAAAAAGGTTTGTGTTCTTTCACACTCGTCTCTTCATTGCTCTCCTGCTATTCGAGAACTAAAATACCGCGGCTAACGAGAGCGAGTACAGAAACGCATACGCGTCCGCACTTTCACTGCCGCGGCGGGTCCTCCACGATGGCGAAACGGTATCCCGCAGCGCCTGGTCGTGACGTAGGTGCAAGGCATGTATAGCCACGTTGTGCGTGCGCCTGGTTTCTGTACGTACGTCGTTTTCGGACGCGCAAATTTAAATGTTACGCACGTTTCACGATGCGGATGAACAGGCTACGTCGACAGACTGCATTCATCAAACTCGGATTCGATTTTTATCGCGTCGTAGCTTCGATACCATAGCTGCCATTGCGTCGGGCGCTTGCTTAAACCGAGCTTGCCTCCGCCGATGTACACACATTTCCCGTACTGCACTACGCGCTCGCAGTGGCTTCTGGGATAGCTTTAAAAAGGTCTATTGAGCTATGACAAGTAAGTCACACCTATATAAGCGGATATTAATGATTTATAATTAACTAAGCCATGATATTAATAAACCACGTCTAATTAAGGTAAATCTAATTATGCGAAGCCTAATTTAGCTGGTATGAACAAATCTAGTGTAAGCTAGCTTCTAATTAGACCGTGTTTAATTAAATAATAATATTAAATCACGCAAAGCTAGGTTATTACTAATTAAGTCAAACCTAAGCTACCACTTATTAATCGAAGATAAATTATGCTATGACTTCAATGTCAAGCCTCATTAAGTTGAGACTAAACATTTCAGGACTAATTAGGCTAAGACTGATTAAATCAGGCCTATTTCAGGTAGTATTCATCAAGCGATACCTAATTAAGATAATATGTCAAAGAACGGCGTAACTAGGCCTGTACTAAGTAGGCCATGTATAATTAATATGACTAATTACCTCAAGCATAAATATATCATGACTAATGAAGACCTGCGTATTAAACAATGTATCATTAGGTATAAGTTAATTAGACCGAGTCTAATTAGTGTAACACTAATTAGGTCCTGCCTAACTCAGTTAACAGTGAGTCAAGTCTCAATAAGCTCAGATTATAAGTCAAGTTAATAACCTCAGATTATAAGTTAATTAGACCGAGTCTAATTAGTGTAACACTAATTAGGTCCTGCCTAGTTCAGTTAACAGTGAGTCAAGTCTCAATAAGCTCAGATTATTAAGTTACGCCAAATTAAGCAAAACATCACAGACGTAATGATTTCATCGAAAATAATTTACCTTAGTCAACCCTAATCTGCTGTAATCCTTAATTCACCCTAATATAAGTCTAGCGTAATTCGCTCTATAATATGCCATAGTCCACCTTAAGGCACCTTAGTCTGTCTTAATCCACCCTAATGCGCCTTAATGATCTCTAATCCATGCAAGTACACCCTAATCAGACCTAGTCCTTTAATCTACCGTATAGAAGAAATATTTTGGGTTTGACTCCAGCCATGTTATTTAGTACGAGTACTAGAAGGTCGCGCATTGGAGTACCATAGGGAATAAGCCCATCTACAATCACTGATGAATAAAAGTTTGGGATTAATTTGTGATTTATTACAGGCTGCAGGCATGCATTTGTTGGCTTCTTGGAAAATTATATTTATGGTGACTTTTGCACCGCACCTTTCGCGTCCACGCCGAGGTAGTTTACGGACGCCATCCAATGGCATCTATGAGGCTTGCGCATTAACAAATATATTTTTACACATTTCCAGCAACTATTTTGCCTATATAGGTGCTCACAACGCAAGGAAAAGCGAGCGCACGGCACGCACGGCACGTACGGCACGCACGCGCTTACGGTTTTAAAAAAGGCGCGCTGCGAAGGGCCCGCACACAGCCGAGGCGGGCGTGTCTGCCATCGGCCAATAGCAGCGACGCTCCTTGTAAATGCTCTATGACGAAATAGAGCATATTCAAAGAGCGTGAGGAGAAGCCGCTTTTTGAGCTGAGGGCTCCTGAAGAAGTGGAAGCTTTGTGCTCCGCTTGTGAACGCTACGCTTCGCGGATGACTACAGCATTTGGCTGAGATGTTTTTTACAGCGTAGGCAAGCCGTAGAATATGTTTTTTCACGAAGCCCGGAGGGTGCTTCAGGACCCCTTTAATAGCCTTTTCAGGGAACTGAATGATGCATGGGTTTCGGAACGCCTTCCTCCATCCCGGAAAATATCAAGAGCGGTTCCGGTACTAAAACCTTGCAAAACTCCATTATCTATAGGCTCCTTTCGTCCTGTCAGCCTGACAACTTGCCTCTGCAAACTTATGGAAAAAATGGTTGACGCTAGGCTTCATTCGTGGAAAGGATGCACTAACGCGCTGTCCAAAAGTACGATGGGATTCCGAAAGCGTCAGTGTACGATTGATGCTATTTAGACCAGGTAACTTATGTCGAACATGAGAGAAATTGGAGAAGATGCACCATTGAAGTGTTCCTGGATATAAAACGTGCATTTGGCACAACTAGTCACATTCACGTGCTCCATAGACTAATTCAGTTGGGTATTATTGATCGAACACTGAGATGGATTGCGGAATTCTTAAACGATGGGAACATCTACATTGAAAGAGCTGACGGAAAAAGCAGGGAGCATTGCGTAAACCAAGGCGTTCCACAAGACAGCATACTAAGACCACTTCTCTTCAATTGCGTTATGGCTCAATTGGGTCACATTTTGCCATCCTCTTTAAAATATTCGCTGTGTGCCGATGACCTATGCATATTGGCATCTGGCTCGAGCGTTCATTCCGTTCAACAGCGACTACAAACTGGCCTAACAACCATTAATGAGTTTCTGAAGAGTAGAGGTATGATGCTTTCTCACGAGAAAACCGCAGTGCTTCCTCTCACAAGGAAATGCCTCAAGAGGTTCCAGCTCAAGATAGATTCTCGCCGTTTGCAACTTGCGCGGCAACACAAGTTCTTAGGGATTATTTTGGACAGCAGGCTGCCACGGCCTCCAGAAATAAAAACATTGGAGGAGAAAGTCAACAACCTAATTAATCTTTGTCGAATGGAAGGCGATAGATGGGGCAGTTCCACTTCATCATTGCTACGTGTTCACTCGGCCATTTTATTAGACAGAGAACAGTGTACTCTGCTTCTGCGCTACATGGAATATCTCGCAGTTTAGAGGAAGCAATTCAAAGATTAATGGCCAGAAGCCTGCGTATATGTATAGGCGTACCGCGCGCGTCTGCGAGCGCCTTGGTGACGGCCCAGTCCCATCAACCAACTTTTTCTGCACTCAGATTTTAGAGAAACTTGCCGCCACTACTTTCGTTTGGCAACGCAACACTCTAATCATCCACTATACCGAGCTCTTCATGATAAAACAGGCGCGCGAATGCATGAATCTATACTGCAGTGGAAAAACTCATTGCCGATACGCGAATATTGGCCTGCAAGCGCGAATCATCCCCCATGGCAACTAGCGATTCAGAAATCTTCACTCCGATTCCAGGAATAGCTCAGAAGTGTGACATGCTGGTAATTGCAATAAAGCAATTAACCTTATCACATGTTTGCACCACATATGTCGACCGTATCCACGTCGACACCAATGGGTCTTGTTTGAAGCAAAGCTCTACGTCGGCGTGCGCCGTACCTGCGTACCAAGAGAAAAAGGGCGATCATTCTGCAACATCCACAACGCGTAACTTTATGCAATACTTTCGACTTTACGTTTCATATGTCACCAGTCGGGGCCTCTTCGATGGGTTATTCGGAGTGACTCGGAGGCACCTTTGCTCAGCTTGAAAGCAATCAGCCTGGGAAAAATAAACAGTCCATTGACATACGCAATGCAGAAAACGTACGCCATAGAGACAACTTTAGACTATGATATAATTTTATAGTGGGTTCAAAATCGTAGGAAATGTCACAGTGGACTGCACGGCTCGCTCAGCGCATGAACATGACGATATGTCACTCATACCTCTAACGGCGAGTGATGCACGAGATGTATTTTGAACGGACTATGCAGACGTTTGTTCGAGGTTTCCCTCGGACAAACTTCTGCATAGTCCATGCAGATGCACGGGCAGGGGTAGTTGCATGGATCATCTTGCAAATCGACGTACTTGCGGACGATTATGTGAGCGATAGGGCGTCCGTCCGACGAGCATATTTTTTCAGTTATTTGTCTCACCTTGAAATTGGCATTATTTATGTGTACCTCCGAAATTGGCGCTTCCGGAAAGTCCCATGGATCATTGTGTAAATTGTCGTAGTTACTCATAATCGTGTCATCACTGAGACGTCCAGCCTGCGAGCGTATTTATTGAAGTTTTTGTCGCATCCAGAAACTGGCCCCCTTTACCAAGGCTACAGACTTACCTCTGAAATACGCGTTTACGGGGAGTTACATTCATCATCGTGCAAATCGTCGCAGTTGCTGATGATTGTGTCAGGAGTATGACGTACAACCAGCGAGCGTACAGATTTAAGTTCCTTTCGCGCCAAGTAATTGGTCTCATTTTCAAGGCTTAACAGCGAAATAGGTTTTCGGGCAAGTTGCATGGATCTTCGCATAAATCGACGTCGTTTCTCATGGCCGCGCGAGGAGTAACACGCACAACCCGCATGTCTCTTCAGCAAAGTCTTTTTTTTTTTTTTCGCGCCTTGAAATTGGCCTCATTTACCAAGATTATAGGCCTACCTGCAAAATAGGTGTCTCGGATAAGTTGAAAGGGGCGCCGTATAAACCGACGTAGTCGCTGATGATTACGTCAGCAGTAAAGCGTCCGCCCCGCGATACTTACTGAAGTTTTTGTCGCACCCCGAAATTGGCATTATTTACACTTACCTCCAACACTGGCGTTTCCGTAAAGTTGCATGGATCATCGTGTAAATCAGCGTAGCTGCTGAACATCTTCTCAGCATTAAGACGTCCAGCCCGCGAGAGAAGCTTTTGGAAGTTTTTTGTCGCTCACCGAAAGTGGCTTCATTTACCAAGCCTATAAGATTACCTCCAAAATGAACGTTTCGGCAGAGTTTCACGGACAACCGTTTACACTGTCGTAGTTTATAATAATCGTGTCAGCAATAAGACGTCCAGCGCGCGAGTGTATCTGCTGAAATTCTTGTCGGGCCCCGAAATTGGCCTCATATACAAAGGCTGTCTTACCTGCGAAATAGGCGTTTACGGGGGGTAGCATGGACCATGGTATAAATCGTAGTTTTTGGCGATTGTGTCAGGAGTAAGGCGCACGCCCCGCGAGCACACACATTACAATTTTTCTGCGTCCCAACATTAGTCTTCTTTACCAAGGCTTAACTGCTAATGTAGTGTCTCGGGCAAGTTGCAGGATCATAGCATAAATCGACGAAGTTGCTCATGACCGCGTGAGGAGGAACACGTACAACCTGCAAATGTATTCACCGAAGCTTTTTTCGCTCCATCAAATTGGCCTCTTTACCAAAACTATACGCTTACCTTCGAAATAGACGTCTCGGGCAAGTTGCATAGGGCACCGGACAAACCGACATAGTTCCTAGTGGTTGTGTCACGGCCAAGACGCACACCCCGCCAGCGTATTCATCGAAGTTGTTGCAGCGCCCCGCAATTGGCCTCAGTTACGAAGGCTATTGGCTTACCAACGAAGTAGGCGTCTCGGGCATGTTGCATGGATCATTGCGTAAATGGACGCACTTGTTCACGATTATGTCAGCAATAAGGCGTCCAATCAGCGAGCATACTTATTTTTTCAGGTTTTTGTCGCACCCCGAAATTGGCCTCATTGATATTTATCTCCGAAATAGGCGTTTTCGTAAAGTTGTATGGATCATCGTGTGAATCGGAGTAGTTGCTGATAATCTTATCAGCATTAAGACGTCTAGCCCGTGAGCGTATTTATTGAAGGTTTTCTCATTTACCAAGGCTATAGACTTGCCTTCGAAATAGAGTTGTCGGGCAAGTTACATGAATCATCGTATAAATCGTCGTAGTTGCTAATGATCGTTCCAGGAATAAGACGCTGAACGCGCGAGCGTACACATCGAAGTTTTCTTTTTCTTTTATTTTTGGTGACCCGGAATTTCAGGTTTTTGTATCCTCATTTACCAAGGCTATAGGTTTATAGGCTTACCTCCGAATTCGATGTCCCGGGCAAGTTGCATGGTTCATCATGTAAATCAACCTAGTTGCTGATCATTATGTGAGGATTAAGACATCCACCCCGCGAGGGTATCAGAGTTGTTCCTCGCGCCCCTAAATTAGCCTCATTTGTCAATGTCATAGGCTTACTTTGGTTTTTGCCTACATAAATGTTCTTTATTTTTTTCTTCACTCGGACGCTTCATCCGGCCCCGCTCGGTCTCTTAAACACCATGACCTTAAACCCTGAAGAATGGCGTGACAATCTGCCAAGATAGCCTTAGCGCTAAAATGATTTTCTGGTGGGGGCTTTCGATAGCACTGAAGATTTACCTTTTTACTGCTAACTACACTCCGATTGACAGAAGAACCCTAGAAGTGAATTTATCAAGCTTATTTGCCTTTAGCCGGTAAAGGGTCCATATGCCAAGGCTTACACCTGAAAGGACATTCCGGGTGAACCTTTACTAACGTGCCGAAACTCATGACCTCATTAGGACGAAAGGAGGAAGTACGCAAGCGTAATGAATATAATTACTGTTTCGGCCGGAACAAAGTCATCTGCCGAGTCTACAGACTTAAAGCTAAGACTGACGTTTATGGGAGGTAGTCTCGGTAGCATCAAAAATAAAACCTCTTAATGCTAACCGCCTTACATGTGCCAAGGAAGCCCGCAAGCGACATTATTAATGATATTTGTTTTGAGACTGCAAACACTTCATATGACAAAGCTAGACTAACCTGAAGCATTACGTTTCAAGGGAGTCAGGATGAGCGTGAGGAAAATTAATGCGCTTGCTCCTCACAGCATTACGAGCGATACAGGAAGAACGCAACGGTATTGATCAAGATTGATGTTTCGGTCCGGAAAAGGCTTAATTTTTTTAGGCAACCGAGTTCCCTGTAAATTGTATTTTATGGTAAGCCGTCTCCATCGCGCCGAAAATCAACGTTATTACGTTTAACTACGACATAATTAAAGATATTTGATCGGCCGTCAAAAGCTTCATCTGCCAAGGCTGTAGACTTACCTATAAAATTTCGTTTCAAGTGAGCCCTCAGGATGATCATGCAGGAAATGAACATGCTTCCTTCTCCTTGCTTTAGGAGTAAAAGAGGAAGCACGAAAGCGTGTTGAAAAAGATTGCATATTCTGACGGAAAGAAATTGTCATTTGCAAAGGCAACAGACTCGCGTGTATAGTGACGTTTCTGGTAAGTTTTTCCATCGAGGACTGACCGAGGAACCACGCAAGCATATTTATGAACTACTTCTATTTGCGGAAAAAAGGCTTTCATCGGTGCAGGCTACAGACCTTTTTTTTTTCAAATGATGTTTGAATTGAGTGCGCATGGTCGTGCAAGAAATCAAAGTGTCTTTTTTTCTCTAACTTCGTTAAGAGTGAATAAAGAAGCACGCAAGCGTAATTAATATTTATTTCTCTTTCGGCTGGAATAAAGGCTTTACCTTTGAAGGCTAGAGGATTATACGTTAAAATGACGTTTCTGGTAAGTAGTCTTGATCAACCCAATAATCAGTCTTCTTACTGCTAACTTCATTAAAAGAGTGACCGAGGAACGCAGGGAACGAATTTAATAAACACATTTCTTTCACCCGGTGAAGGCTTCATCTGCCAAGGCTATAGACTTACCTCTAAGTTAAAGTTTTCTCTAAAACATTTACGTTTAAAGACTTGACTCTAAAGGTTGCGTTGTCTTCGCGATCGTCACCATCATGCCGAAAATTAACGCCAGCATTGTCACTACTCGCCGCAATACGAGTGACAGAGGAGCCACAGAAGCGTACCTAATACTTTATTTTTTGACGGCCGGATCTACCAAGGCCCTAGGGCTTACCTCGAAAATGACGTTCCTGCTAAGCCGTCATGATCGCGCCGAAAATCCACGTGTTTACTACTCGCGGCATTGGGAGTGAGAGTGGAACGGCCCCAACTTATACAACAAAGTTATATATATAACTTATATAACAACTTATATAACACACACGATTATGTATCGTTCCAGGTGGTGCGCGTATAAATGGTGTGTATTCATGTAGACCCGCGCTGGCATTCTGAAATCTAGTTACAAGTTTGCGCCTGTCCTTCCTTCCTTTCTTCGTCCGTGTTTTTTTTTTTTTTTTTTTGAGCTACCGCGTTTGTCTCAAGTATATTATTTAAAGCAAGAAGAAGTTGGTTCTTCTGGGAACACGCAACTTCAGTGATGGTAAGGCAAGTAAAAGATTAGTATTGTTATATCTCTGCCCCAAATTTTTATTCTGTTCCCATAGCCTGGGGTTCTTTCCGCGGGCTTTTTGAAAGGCTTTTCTTTGTCAGCTTTTGTTGCGCTCGTCATTTTCTTGTCTTCAAGGGTAACTTGTCCTACCGCATGAACAGACTTCTGCATAAACTTCTGCGCACATCTAGCCCGAGCAGGATATGCTAAAGAGGCGCTATAATTAATAAATATTTCTCTTGCAATAATATTTCGGCCTTTTCCAATACCTACAACAGGAATCTTGCTAAGGGAACACCCTCGGTAATCTTGAAAACGCTCAAAAAGAACATACCGGCAGAGACGCCGCTTTGAAGTTCCACCATTATTACCTGTGACGTAATAAATGTGTGAGGGCTTCTGCTATGGCCTGCATAACTATTTATTGGTAAGGAAGATATACACTGTGTTGTCAGAAAGCAGAGACTTAACAGACGGAATTTCATAATGTCTGATCGCGAGAGCTTGAGAATGCGAAAAAAAGAAATTGGCCTTCTGAAGTTACGATGCCGAAGTTCCGACGTCAAAACAAAAGTTCTTGCAGTCATCTTCTCTTTTAGCATTGAACGTTACTTGTCCAATTTAGTGACAACCGAGTTCTCGAAATATACGTTGTCATTCTAAACCACCTCACATTTGCAGAAGAACAGGCCTACATTTAATGTTTGGTTGAGCTGTTCTCGCAGCATTGAAGCAGGGTAACTGGCGTTTAAGTGAATTTTGCCACTTCACACCACCGTGTCGCGGAAACAGAAGACATTCTATCTTTCAGTCAGACATGTGCGAACTTACGTGTGATCACCGGTACAAGTACATTCGCCCTTGTAAAGACGAAAAAAAAAACCCAAAATATTCTTACTTACACTCAGTCAGATCTCTCTATGCTGTTGCTGTAACCCAACAATGAAACAAATAAAAACGTTCGAGGGGCTGTGCGATGTATCTTTTCCGGAATATCGAATAGCTTGAATACTACTAAAGGAATAGTAGATTTCAATCCTCCAACAAATAAAATCTAATCCCATAAAATCTGCTAGATTCCACGCATTGTGGGAGTCGGTGTCGTGCGAAACCGTCGACTAGAAAACTGTCCACGCCGATTTGTCATTCAGGGAAGTCTTACGATTGTATGGTATACTTCTTGCAATGTCAGCAGCGCTGGGCGATAAGTGGGCTCGCCAGGCACGTGCTTACGTAATGCCGTAGCTAGGCCTGTAAAGCAGTGCACAACCGCCTGTTTTTTGGATTAGAAATGCGCGTTACCGCGTGATGGTGCGCATATCGTAAGTGTCGTTGATTCGAGTATTAGTAATGGATTGAGCAAAGCTGGACGAAAATAACCTGAATGATAGTAGTGCGTACGTACTGGGTGATACATTACTACAAGAGCCGCTAGCACGCACCAAAACCGCAACTGACTTAGGCAAGCACTATCACCACAACTGCTGAGGCAATATCTTTAGTTACGATAATTACCGTGCGCAAATAGCCGCCTTGAACGACCGGTAGCACGCTTCTTTGCCTCCTCGGGGTTAGGGTTTGGGATCCTTCGTCGTTACCTTCAGTCATCAGGGCAGTTTTTTCTGCTCGTCTACTTCTTACGCCTACATTTCAATCGCAAGCTACCAACGGACTCTGTCTTTCTCTTATTTACCTGTTCAGAGTAGGTTCTCATGAAACCTTCAAACATTGTTTTGGTTGGTCATTGATTTACATAGGTTGTAATGTTGACATTCAATCATCTGTGGCGCGTACCGGCCTACTCATTCACAACACTGTGGGTACGAGACGCAGATGACCATAACGTTGTTCGTCGTTACGTGCAAGATAGTTACGTTATTATGAAGTTTCTTGTGCCTCGGAGGTTGCCATGTAGTGGCGCGGACGCGAAAAAAAAAAAGCTGGCGGAGGACGAGAAGCTCCGTGTAACAGCAAACACGATGTGGAATATCTTAGCCAAATGTAGCCCTTGAATTTGCTACCAAAAAAAGAAGGAAAGAAAGAAAGAAAGAAAGGAAGAAAGAAAGAAATGAGGTAGGTCCAGCACGCACACGGCAACCTTCGCTCGCCCTCCTTTTTTCACAGCCAAGCTGTTTAAGCTATTCGTAACTTGTGTCAGGAAATATGACCCTTAAATAACTTTGCCTAACAACCAAATGATGCTACATCTACTAGCATAGCCTTGTATGGCCTCGACAGCATCCTAAATCACGTAACATAACGTCACAACGAAGTGTTACCAGAAGAAGAAGAAGAAGATGCTATATTTACTAGCATAACCTTGCACAGCCTGGATATCATGCTACATCACGTTACGTGATGACCCAACGGCACGTGAACGGAAGAATGAGAAAACGATATATATATCGCCATAACCTTTTACGGCCTGGACATCATGCCACGTGACGTAATGTGAGGTCGCAACGCATGTGACCGGAAGAAGACGACGAAGACGACGGGATGGTGACGATGAGAGGATGATGAAGCCTCGGACTACGACGAAATGCGCGTGTGTCGAAAACAAGCACGGACCAGCCAAGTCCATTGAGCTCCGCTGTTTCGCTATCCTTGAGCCACTAGTGGAACAATCACTAAATATTTTTACGTAGGAGAAGGGCCCCTAAATTATTTTAAACTCGAAGCACTTCGTAGCGAACCTAACCAACATCGATCGTATATACCTGTCCATCTATCTTTCTAGCCGCCTAGGTCTCGCTGCTCTCCTGGTCGTCTCGTTCACTTGGTCCGAACCAAAATTGAGGGTGTGTTCCAATTCTCACGGTAGACGGCTAAATAGACAGCTATGTCCATTTCTCACGTAGACGGCAAGATAGACAGCTTCGCGAAGACGACATACGAAGACAAAAACGATGCAGGCTAGTTTGCTGTCCAAACAAGATGGCGGCTGAGAAGATTGCTTGAATATCGACACACCTCGCCGGAGTGGTCGTCTGCCCGCAAGCAGGCGCTTTCTTACGCGCTTAATGTGAGCTACATTGAGTTTTTCGCAGACTGGAACACGAAATAAGCTAAATGAACGAAAATTGTGAACGTTTTCTTCAGCTTTCCTCTGTCGACGCGAGATGGCGTCTCGTCGCGTAAACGTCATCCGGTCGTGTTCCATTACTCGGACGACAAGGACGCGAAGCTGTCTTTGAAGCTGTCAAGGCAGGCTGTCTACGATGCTGTCCAGAATTGGAACACAGACTGAGATGCTAGGGTATGAATACATAAAGAACATGATTTTTTGATTTTCACATCGCTAACATTAATTAATTTCTGGGATTTTACGTCCCAAACCACGCTATGATCATGAGGGACGCCGTGGAAGACTGCTCCAGAAATTGCAACCAAGTGGGGTTCTTTAACTTGCACTGACATCGCACAGCACGCGAGCCTCAACATTTCGTCTCCACCGAAAGGCAACCACGCAGCCAGGATTTCATGTCGCGAACTTCGGATCAGCAGCCAAGTGTCATAACCACTAGACCAACGTGGCGGGGCACATCACTAACATGATATGCTGGTTATATAAACTTGACGAATAACAATGACGTGTCCTCCGTCGGGCCTACGTGGGTATGCGACACAGGTATTCATATTGTAACATTGCAGATACTGTCAACCAAGGGACAAAATTTCACGAGCGCAGGCTTTCCATGGACTAAAGAAGACAAGGACATGCAGTCTGTTTAGCTTTCGATTTAAAGAATTTGATGATCCCAATCCACGTTGTGAAGGTGGTTGGACAGCAAAGCAGTAAACCACCCCCAGCACGGTATTCATTATGATGTCGCTTGAAATTCGGGTCCACTTTACAGGCCTGCGACTTGGCTTGCGCCGCAACTTTGCGCACACACAAAGAGTGAAGCAGAGACAAGTGAAATGCACTTAACTACATCCTTCCCCATGTAAGGAATGCTTTGCTTCTTTTATCTATTCGTGATATGTGAGATGCACATGATATTGTCCCGGAATCACAGCCTATCAGACACTAAGAAAGCAAATATAAATTCTGCATCGAGAAGTACCTTACTGAATTTCGAATGTGCACCCTTGAAAATGAAGGCGACGATATGGAAGAAAAAGAAAAAGCGGAGGACGAAGAAGAAGATGAAGCAGAAAAGGCAAACAGTGGAAGGCGAACAAAGGAACGGAGAAGCAGGAATAAAGCAAGACTGAAAGAAAGGTACTGGCAGAGCACGCAGCCATCAGTCGCTCGCGTTGCCACTATGCTGCGTCATCTGCGCAAGCGTGGCAGACGGACGGACAGTCTCAAACATATTCTACACATTTAACTGTCCACACGCACATAGCAACTATTTACTCATCACGAGAGGGTGTGGTGTCCTTAGTGGGCAGCTCATGGTAACAGTCAGGAAACTCGGAGAAATCTCTATGCACGTTAAAGGTTTCACAACCATTTGTTTAAAAACACGCGCATGCCATAACCTACACTGAGGCTATGGGCCTTTTACAGCGTAAGCTGTTATAAGATCACAACAAGGGTCCTTTTAGCCCCGCCACGGTGGTCTAGTGGCTACGGTACTCGGCTGCAGATCCGAAGGTCGCGGGATCGAATCCCGGCCGCGGCGGCTGCATTTCGATGGAGGCGAAATGTTGAGGCCCGTGTGCTGTGCGATGTCAGTGCACGTTAAAGAACCCCAGGTGGTCGAAATTTCCGGAGACCTCCACTACGGCGTCTCTCATAATCAGAGCTGGTTTTTGGGACGTTAAACCCCACAAAACAACAACAACAAGGGTCCTTTTAGGCGCCGTAGTTGTCCACCGCCGGTGTCCATAACCGATATCGCGCAAATTTCAGAAAAAATAACCAGGACCGAGCAGGATTCAAACCCACGTCCTCTGCGTGGCAGTCGAGCATTCTACCACTGAGCAAGGCATGTGCTTGAAAAATCTTCGCTAAAGGACCTAAACCAGTGTAATGTAAATGTAATGTAATGTAACGTAAATAAGATAAATGTTTGCGATTGTTTAACATTTCGCGAGACAAAGCCCCGTGTTCGAGTTGACTGAGCGACAGATACACAGGTCTTTACGAAAATGTTATATCCGGATGCAGTCGAAATATGGAGAACGGTGTTCAAACGCTGCATGTTTCGAACATCTCAAGGAAATATGTTCCATCTTATAAACAGAGTGCCATCTTATGCCTGGGAAATAAAATGGCACTGTATTTATGAATCGCCCAAGGCAGCCATCATGTCTATTGCGGGTTCCTTCGTAAGCACCCTTCGAGTTTTTTCAGTCTTGCTTAGAGCCCCGCAGATGCTTGAGTGCAACAGCTGTACCTAATCGTGAGTTCGTCAAATTTGCGGGCGAAAATCTCCTGCCGGGCAAACGACGTTCTCGCTTCACCGTGATACCTGGACCTAGCTTTTCTTTGACACATCACTTCACCAATGACACCGCTGCACTGCTAACAACTGCTAACCACTGCTAACCACTGCACGGTATTGGAGAAGCTGTAAAGACAGTACTGCACAATCCTCGAGATACACAATTATAGCTTCTAGTTAAGCTCTATCTTAGAAACATGTACTGCACAATCACTCGCTTTAGGTATTTTTCATCTCTTTATATTGCGATGGAAACGTTCGGGCATGCCACGAATTTTGAAGAAGTTTAAGCGCGTCGTCAACGCTTGCACGAAATTTTATCCCAAGCTTGTCTAGCCAGGCTTTCGGTGGACCTTCTTCACGCTTTCATCCGTGACTGCACACAAGGAACTCACAATACACCCCGAACTCACCCGTACATCCTCACAGCTTATTTCAAATAGGCGTTCCAAATAGAAGCAGCACTTCCATTGACCTTCCTGCTACCCTTGGTTCACCTCTCTAATGATGGCAACGTTCTGTCCCATCCCGGAGTCCAATACTTTTCCCTTCGTTCCATTTCGAAGGCATCTTCGTTTCTTTGTCCGTTTTCTATCCACCTTGTTATCGCGGAAGTCGCTATGCCCTCCCGTAGCTGGCCGCCGCCTTCTCTTGTATCCGTTCTTCCGGTGCCGTTGCGTTCAATTTGACGTGAAGGATGGAGTCGCCTTCATGAAACCCCAGGCAACGTAAGTAGGAAATACCGAACTTCCAACGATTGTACTAGTTTGAGACTTGCACAGCTGGGGATTTTTTTTTTCCCCGCAGATTTCCAGCCGGATGGCCTTCGTGATTAGCTGTGTCGGGTCAATGTAAAGACACATTCTTTCCTGCTTCAGGGATAATGGCAGGAACCACCCATTGTTGTCACTTGCACTGTATTTCTTTCTTTAAAGGCAGCTATCGACGACCGCGGGTGTTCGAGCAAGTTATTTAATGCGCGCTCACGCTGCGCGCCTGTTGCCAAAGGAATTGTTCTTTGCCGAAATAACTACATCACATTCAGCACATATTGTTTAAATAATAATAAGGTCAGTGGCTCTGTTTCCGTGGAGCATTATGTATACAATTATGAGAGATGCCGTAGTGGAGGGCTCTAGATACTTCAAGCACCTGGGCTTCTATAACTGACACGGCACAGTACACAGGGCTACGGCATTTTAGCTTCCATAGAAAACCCTACCATTGCGGCCGCGACAGGTTCGGCGCCCTTCAGGTCAGCAGTGAAGCAGCATTACGACTAGACCACCAAGACGGGCTTCGCACATCCTTTTTTAACGTTCATCTGTGCTTTCTCGAGGAAACTTTGACAAACTCGTATAGAACGCTTTACTTACGATATAAAAGGTGGACGAAGGTGCACTGTAACGCAAATAATGCTCTTACATGCTAAATGTAGCAATTTGGATGCGTAGCTTTTACTAAGCCGACTAAAACCATACTCAGAAGTTGGAATATTTTCGATCATAGCCGTAACTGTGTCTGTAGTTCTTACATGCGTGTTTCAAATGATCATCTTCTCCCCGTCTTAACGCTTTTGGTTATGCTATAAAAGTAGCGCTTACCCAAATCTATATAGTACCAGACCACACTCGTGTCGTTCCATCTGGTGCTCTTGCACCGTGTCTGAGTGTACTGGATGAAGCTATGCCACTTACTTTTCGGCACTGTTTCGGTTGCCTGCCCTACGCGTTGTTCTGACAAAACAGGGTGCTAAAACCACGGCTTCGTTTTCGGTTTCCGGGGGGTTGGCTATACGCAGTACAGTATTGTTATACAGTGAAGCATACACAAGGTATCGCGACATCGCGGCGAAGCATATTAGCACTCTCAACGAGGCAGTGCCACGCGAACTTCTCCTTTATCAGCTCCTTGCATTGCAATTATGATGCATGTCGAGGGACCCCGGGAGTGCAAAAGGGAGCATGGAACTACCGCGGGATCTAGCGCGCGTTCCTAACTTGAACGGGCGTGCAAGCGACACCTCCGGGTACAGTAAGGTAGCCGGGTCGTCTTGAGAAATGCGCTCGCACGTGTCACGCCTTTGGCTTACTAACCTCCAGTAAATGAGCAATTGTAACTAAGTCACGTCGCTTAATCATGCAGTCGGTCCTTGAAGACACGCACTATGGACGAGACGCGCTGTAGCAGTAGTGGCATGCCTCCGCAGTTTTTTCTCACGCGCCTCGGGTGATTCGCCTCTTGGCTTTAATAACATGTCCGCAAACATTTATTAGGGGCGAACAGAGAGGAACCGCGGACTAAGAGCCTGACATGTAGATCAGAATGAGTAAATGGCGTGGAGATGGTTAACTTGGCAGTGCGTTACTTATATGACCCAGATGGGGTGGCTAAATAAATAATGTTGTACATATTCTGAACCGACTGCGTTGTGACGTCTTCATTAATCAACATTTAGTGGGCATTAATTCATTTCATACCATTTTTTAATTAGCGTTAGGTTTTGCCCGTTTAGCATTGTGAAGCGGTGCGTGCCCCCTGCTTTGGGTACGTAAGCCATAGGTAACTGCGCCATTCGTCTTCATGCTTACACAACGGGACGCCGAAACGAGAGTAGCATAGGGCTCCTGCCGTAATAAACGAATGACTGTTACCTTGCTCTTATCGAACACCTGGGCACTCTGCTAGCAATGCAGCGCCACTTGAAATATATTACAAATGGCGCAGAAAGACTTATGCTCATGCACCACACTCCCCTTGCTGTGCGCCTATCCTCCTCTCCACGCGGCCGGAAATCGTGTGGTTAAGATCTGCGTTCTTTTTTCTCTCTGTCCCTTTAATTCCCCACCCCC
The DNA here is from genome assembly GCA_013339685.2 of Hyalomma asiaticum. Taxonomy (NCBI): domain Eukaryota; kingdom Metazoa; phylum Arthropoda; class Arachnida; order Ixodida; family Ixodidae; genus Hyalomma; species Hyalomma asiaticum. Next base: position 43,430,380 of record CM023486.1, read on the forward strand.
TGAGTGTTTCGGTTGAGGTGTCCTCACTGAGAGACAGTGACCGTGCACTCTGCACCCTATTTTCTTCACTTCCTTATATAAATAGAATCTCTCTCTCTCTGCCTATGTTCGGTCATGTTATTTTTAACTGACGTTTTTTTTTTCCCTATAACGACGACAGAAAAACTTTCTTGCACCTTAGAGGTACACATCTTCCCTGTAAAAAACCAGCGAATCTAGAACTGGTGGCGCAAGGTTAGCAAAGCAGCAGAGCTGATGGGCCTTTGCCTGGTCGGGGTTTGTCACGCTCCGGCACGGCCACGTTTCATCATGGTCCGAAGCTTCGGGAAAAGTCTCGCGAAGCACTGCGAAGTCCACTGAACGCTTCCCACAGCTTCTCACCGAGCCGGGCGTGAAGACATTCTCGTCGAAGCCGAGACGGTGGCATGCACGCGACGTGTGGCGTCGGCTTGACGCCGTCCCCCCCACCCTCCCCCCCCTTTTCTATGCTACACTATGCGTGTCTGTGCTATTGTAGGAGCTGAAGAGCGGATAATCGGGCCAGTTGGTATGCATTCATGGCGATAAGTGCGCCGCGAGATGGACACCGCGAGATGAAGCACGCTCTCGTGGGGCGAAGCTATGCACAACCCCATAGCTTTGCAGCACGCTGTGCACCGAACAGATCGACACACACTGTTATTGTCTTCTACATGCTCCTGCAAGACGTGCGCCCACAAACCGCAGTCTTTCGAATGTAAAGGTGGGCTGAGGGCATCAACGGAAAAGAAGAAGCGCACGTGTGAATTGGCATTGCATATAATAAGTGCACGCGCACTTTTGCGGACGAGAAGTAATGCTGAAGATAGTTCTTTCCCGACAGCACGTCTTTATTGTTTCAATACCAGCTGCGCTGTTAAAAGCGGCTCGCAACGACTTTATCCAAATAATGATCTCCAGGGGAAATAGCGGCGCTCTCCGCTGCCGCGTTCCCGGGATGTGAGGTCAGAGTCCAACTGCACTGACCTGCACTGCCTCCGGCTTAAGCGAAATATAAGGGTCTATGTGACCCCACGATGATTAATAACGCTTGTATGTGTACTGGCAATTGAGAGTGAAGAGAAAAGGAAAGGAAGTGCACTTTCCCGACCGAGTCCTTGTTATAAGAAAGGATACTCCGCCAACAAGCACCACATTTTTCACGCTCAGCCTTGTTTTTTGTCAATGTTCCACGGTAGATCGCTTTTTTTTTCCTGTCGGGAACACGGACAAATGGTGCAAGACGGCAAGAAGGGACGGAGAAGTAAAAATAAAGACCGGCTTAGGCGGGCGCCAGCCACTATTTCGGGAAACCACGATGACGACCACAACAACGAAGCAACAGTGAATGAACTATATGTTTGTCACGCTATGGTGTGCACTTGTAAACAGTGGACAAAACAGAAAGGTCTCACTTCGGGAGTGACATTTAAAGCGCAGTACTTGACGGCTTCGGATAGTTGTGCCCTTCTCTCGATACAACAGTACAGAATTGCTGGCTTCAAGCTGAAGCTTTTGCACTTAACTCCCCCTGCTACTGCCCCGCCAACGTGGTCTAGTGGCTATGGTACACGGCTACTGATCCGAGGGTCCCGGGATCGAATCTTGGCTGCGGCGGCTACATTTCGATAGAGAAGAAATGTTCAGGGCCGTGTACTGTGCGATGCCAGTGCACGTTAAAGAACCCCAGGTAGTCGAAATTTCCGCAGACCTCCACTACGGCGTCTTTCATATCACAGCTGGTTTTGGGACGTAAAACCCCAGGAATCAATCATCGACCACCCGCTATTTTCCCGCGATTGTTTTATTCTGAGCACAAAATTTTCGTCGCCGAAGTGCCCGCAGAGTAGTTGACGGTAGCACAAATGCAGAATCACTGAAGACACATTTGACTTCACCAATTATACGCTGAAGACATCAGTTTGGACTAGTGTTCGTTAATTAGGCTCTTATACGCGCTATTTATGCGATATTATACTCCAGAAGGTCGTGAGCAACAACGCACCAAATAGCTGTTGGTAGAGCTCGAATCTTGTATACGACGTAATGATGGAAATTGGCGTAGATTTTTTCTTGAAGAAGTTTTTTTGTTATACCTAATTGAAAGCTCATTTTTTTCGAACTTCCCCGCAGTTTCGTATTTGCCCTTGTGTGGCGCCGCGAGCAATCAAGGCAGTGTGCCGGAACGCACGTGTTTAAATTTAGTTGCATAGTACCGCACTCATTTTGCTTCTATGTCTCGCTGAAGAACTACTACGCTCTGCTCTATTGTTTTGTATGCTTTTTTGAGGGCCTGAAAAACCTGCAGTTTCTCTGGTATTGAATGTTCACGGTGGGCCGGATGTCTACCTTTCATGAGAATTATGATGCTGCGATGGGCGGGGTTGAAGGGACATTAAGCGAACATGTATATGAGCATACACGGACAGATCATTCTTTAAGAATTCTATTGTCGGTTATGGGATGTTTTCATTAAGCTCTAACCAAAACGTGCAGCCCCGCCACGGTGGTCTAGTGCTTATGGCACTCGGCTGCAGATCCGAAGGTCGCGGGATCGAATCCCGGCCGCGGCGTCTGCATTTCGATGGAGGCGAAATGTTGAGGCCCATGTGCTGTGCGATGTCAGTGCACGTTAAAGAACCCCAGGTGGTCGAAATTTCCGGAGCCCTCCACTACGGCGTCTCTCATAATCAGAACTGGTGTTGGGACGTTAAACCCCACAAATCAATCAAAACGTGCACGCACAAGTTAAACGAATCTTTCCTGGAGCAGAAGGTTCGGCTGGAACGGGCTGGATACGCTACCTCGATTCTTCTGACTGCAAGCGAAAGGCTATTGAAGAAAATTAAATCCGTGGAGAAAGAGGTGCAAGGAAACCAGGAAGCTAAGAAAATTTCCGTAATCCCTTACATGCATGGTTTTTCCCATAAAATTCGAAAAATGGCACTGTTAGCCGAAGATTTCATTTAATACACTGGCCGGATGAAATTAAGAAAGCTGTAGCTACAAGACGGAGTCATCCGTCCTGGAGTGAGCATAACCATAGTCATAACATTTATTGTAAGGTCAGATAACAATAATGTCGGCGATTTTGATTATGCTGTTAGCAGAGAATGTTAACTGAACGTTATAATGGAACTAGAGCCGTTGTAACGGGATTGAGCATGCGTGCCACTATTTGCTGAAGAATCCGCTCGCATATAGTAGACTACGATGTACTCTATCTCGATCGTTTACTGTTTGTTCTGAACACAAGAAGCCTGAGGTTCGAATTCTATATTCGCCCACCGAGGCACAGTCCTGGGGCATTCAGTGGTATGGCATTGCATGTTCTGCAATCAACGCGTTACGTTTATTTTTCTGGATATGAGATGTTTAGGCATCATGATGTTTGGCTTTGTCGTTTCGTTAAACCAAATCCCTGACGCTAAAGACATGCAGTGTTCCAAATGTTGCTACGACCAGACACAACCACACATACGGAAAGGAAATGCGGAATGAGTAGAAGATGGAGTCTGCTGGTAGGAATACAGTTATGACGAAGTAAAGGAAGTCAACGACATAAATAAAAAAAGAGGAAGCTGTTCACGAAGAAAAGGAAGGGGGAGAGAAAAAATGTGGCTACGCTCTCTGTCAGAGGAACCGATATAACACAAGAGCGAAATGTGTCTTCAGGGAAGCAGCTAAATGCCTATTCTACATCGGAGTAAACTTGCCCACTGCGATCAGTGTTTTTCTGGAAAGGCCCCGTTTGACTTGTATAAACGTACGTTCACCCATCGCGTCCATAAAATCTATGACTGTGACCAAGCCCTCGGGGTAACTCAAGTAGTTTAGGTAATAACAGTCGAGTCGATAGTAAATGGCGCGCGACAAGGGGATCAATCATGTTTAATTCTCCCACAATGACCCGCCAACGTCGTTGCCGTACTTGGGCGCTTAACGCAGCAGTTTTCTTCTTGCCATCACGCCCGAAGAGTAGTTCGCAGGAAAACACCATCCAAAATAAATGTGGGCGGTGCCACTGCTTTATCGACAAACATGTTCGAAGCTCTTCGGACGTGGCTTATATTCTTTCTTATCTGCCCCGCCACGGGGCCTAGTGGCTATGGTGCTCGGCTGCTGATCCGAGGGTCGCGGGATCGAATCCTGGCCGCGGCGGCTGCATTTAGATGGAGGCGAAATGTTGAGGCCTGTGTGCTGTGCGATGTCAGTGCACGTAAACAAATCCAGGTGGTCGAAATTTCCGGACACCTCCACTACGGCGTCTCTCATGTTCAGAGCTGGTTTTGGGACGTTACACCCCACAAATGAATCAACCAATTCTTTCTTATCTCGTTTTTTTTCTCGATGCGTTCGTTCGGCTCCGCGCGCATCTAGGCGCCCTTTGAAATGGGCCTGCAATGGTAGCGCCATCTAGGAGAGTTGAAGTGAAGCTGCAATGCTTAACTTCGCCTCTCCTAGCTGACCGCACCATTCCGGGCAAAGCACATAACAGTCGATAGTAAATGGCGCGCGACAAAGGTCGGAGTCGTGGTCGGCCCCGGTATCAAACAATTCATGTTAAATAGAGTACAGTGGCATATAACAACAAAACAAAAGCAAGGGGTAGGGGGGTGGGTGGGGTGGAGCCGGAATAGAATACGATTAGGCGACAAGAATGACAGATCATGCCGCAAAGTCTAACTTACGCTGCCACTGTGCTGCGTCCTCTGTGCACAACCGGCAGTTATTTGTCTTCTTTTTTTACAACGCCACATACTCGTCTTGAAGTGTGAAAGGGAAGCAGTGCCGGGAAAGATCTCTTTTTCTGAACCACCGATGGCTTGTCTTAAAACAAGGAAAGGAGGGCGCTGCAGTAAAAAGATCTTGCGCAAGTGACGTTGGGGGAGGGCTTCCTCCTATGGCTGTGATGGAGAGGGTGCCAAGGGAAAGAACGAAATAAATCGCGCGTTCGAAGTTCGTTTGAGTGATAGTCTTGTTTGAATGTCTGATTTCCTGCGAGGATTTACAAATAACACTCCAGCCAGCTCTTCCACGCAATGGAGGAAAATCGTCGGAACAGAACGCCTCCTTAAAAGGGCCACAAAATGGGGGCAATCAACTTTGTCCCAAGAAATGATCGTCATCACCAAACCATCGTGCAATAACTGCACGTGCACTTTTTGCATGACGGTAGTCCTGGGCCTTGTTAGCCATCGTCACTAGCAGCAATGGCGGCGATTGTGGAACACCCCTTTTTTCAGCTGCCGTCACATAGCATGTCACCTTCGTACAACCTCGTTGCTGACCCATAAGTCCGCGCATGCTACCTAAAGGCACGAAATATGAAGATCGTTCTCATAGACGAGGTTCATAGTATGCATCGCAGACGGGTGCAGGCGTTAGCACTCGCAGTCGCTTCCTGCTTGATACGCTGCTCACTTTCGTTTAAACTGAACAAATGCAAAAACGTGTTACCCAGGTGCACCGATTAGACTCCATCGTTCTTCGGGGAATGAGACAAGGAACGTAAGCAAAATTACAAGAAAGAATGGCCGCTACTTCGATATCCGTACCATGAAATCCTTCTAATTGCTTTCTCAAAAAAGAGCGACTGCCATGCGCTGTTGACACTGGGGAAATTAAAACTTGCCGTTCAGAGTGTACAGCTGTAACCCTGCAGAATCAGAAGGACCGTTAACTAGGACAGGAGCGGGTCTGCTTATTGTTGAGTTTTCAGCGCGTTTGAAAATTATCTGGAAGGCTTATGGAGTTCCAAGAAAAAATGAAACAATCATGAATTTTTTTTCCTCTGATCGCACGACTCAGTTTCCTTATTGAGTGCTATTGCAAGATACACGTATTTTTCTCATTGCAAGAGCCACTAAGTAAGAAAAATGAACTTCGGTACCGCAGTCACTGGGCACACTGTATTCGTGGAAACGAGTAAATTCACGGTCGAGAGTCGCCAAACATGCAAAAAGCAACATATTTCTACTATTAGCATCTTGACGTTCCAGAAAACGAAGAGCACCACTGCTGCAGCTGGAATATGCTTGGTAAGCTTTTTCAAATAATATGCGACAAGAGAATACAGGCGCCAACATCGTCTTGATCTGCCTGTGCGAAACACCGGAGGATTAGAACTTCTGATGGCACCCGCTGGAGCCCTCATAACTGTTCATTTACAGTAGTAACGTTTATCTTCATAAACATAAACCGCCGTTATAAGTTCACCTTATTTCAATGCCTGCAAATCAGTTAAGTGTCCAATCTCTAATTTAAAAAGAAATACAAAAAGGAAAGTAAATTTTGGGGCAATGAGGAAAGATGCGTTAATCTCAAGTTGACGAAAGTATCTTCAGCATTTCTTTCTTAGCTTGGAGTGTAGCTGCTTTGGGCCGGGTCTGGTGAACTAACCAAAGGAACGAATCTGATGAGAAAAAGTTGTAGTTTATATATATATATATATATATATATATATATATATATATATATATATATATATATATATATATATATATATATATATATATATATATATATATATATATATATATATATATATATATATATATATAAAGGGTGTTTCATGTACGGAAACGGAGATACGTGTGCAATTTCTGCGGAAGTGTTTGTTTATGGCGGTATGCACTGCAACATCGGTAGGACTGATATTTTCAACGGTAACTGAACGAAATTAGATTAATTCACCCTTCAGCAAAAGTGCTACATGCTCAAACCAAACAAGCCAGCGAAAATCATTTGCACGGGTAATCCATATCCGTCGTAATATTTCCAAAAAGGCCAACGCTGGTAATTTCTACAGGTCGCTGAAATCTGGCTAATTACGCCCTAGGAAATCGAAACTCAATGGCGAAAGAGCGCTGTTGCCGCTAGCTTCAGTAGTGGCCCTGCGCGACACACTTGTTCCGTTCATTGCTGTGTGACTACTATATTGCATCGCTGTGAGTGCGATCAGGCGCAGCAATGAAATGAAAGGTCGCTGCTTGATAAGGACGCTTGCTCATCGTCGTTGGGCAGTGCGAGGGGAGCCAACATTTAAAACGTTGATAGGAACAACCGTGTCGCTCAGGCCACCTTAACGGAAGCGGCAACTGCGCTCTTTGACCGTTCAGTTTTGTTTCCCGGGCTCAATTAGCCCCATTTCAGCTATGTGTAGAAATTAAAAGCGCTGCCATTTTGCAAATATTACGGGGACAGAGATTCTTCGTGCAAATGACTTTCATTAGTCAATTTCGTATGACCATTAGTTAATGAGTTCATTAGTTTACATTTATTACTTGCAGTTCAAAATATCAATCCAGCCGATTGTGCGGGGCGTGTCACCATGAACAAAGCAATTCCGCTTCCGCAAACAGTTCACGGGAATGTACTTTTTCGGAACTTCCAAGATATCGGACATATTTTCCGAAACACCCGGCGTGTGCGTCTGCGTGTGTGCGTGTGTGTGCGTGTTTCTCGATAAAGGAGCGGGCGGTACGTGCTAGTAGACCAAGAACAGGATGCTCACATTTCTTGGCTCACAAAGAACATTGCGAGTTTTGTACCTCCAATCACACAAGCATTTCAAGCTATAAAATTGCCTCTCCACAGTGGTCTAGTGGTTATGGCACTCGGCCGCTGATCCGAAGGTCGCTAGATCGAATCCCGGCGGCGGCGGTTCCATTTGGATGGAGGCGAAATGTTGAGGCCCGTCTGCTGTGCGATGTCAGTGCAGGTTACGACCACCTCGGGTTCTCTGAGGTGGTCGAAATTTACGGACACAACCACTCTCATAATCAGAGCCCGTTCTAGGACGTTAAACCCTACAAATCAATTATTCAAGCTATAAAAAAAGTTCGTCACAGTTGGCTTTAGCGAACCTGTATGCTTGATGTATCAGTGAAGACAAGTGGCCAATCGAAGGCATCACATGCCGGTTGAAAGCTTTAAGAATTGTCGCAGTACTTCTAAGGTGACACTGTCAAGAGTGAGAACATGCCCGTAACTGTGGGACACGCCTATGACGCCCGAGCGAATTCAGTGTCTGATGACACGACACGTCTGGTGTATAAAGGACTAACATTGGTACGCCGAGCAGCTCGGTCAAAGTTGACGTCTCCAAGAGGATTTCGTCAGCAGCGTTAGGAGACCTCCGAATGTTAGCGCCGGACAGCGCTAGGTGTAAGGACATGTCTCTCATTCTGTGTAATGAATGCGAAGCATTTCTTACCGAACTTGGGCGACTTTGAGCGTATCTAGATATCTATCTAGCCGCCTACGATTCTGTGCTCTCCTGGCAGTCTCGCTAATGGGACGTTTACGAAAATTGGTATGCCACAACATGACAGAATGACGAACATAAATGAGAGGTCATAACATGAAATCATGATATGCATGCCATGAGCGACATGATTTACATGCCACGGTCTTGGCGCTCCTCTGGCCGTTTCGCTAATGGGATGTATGCGAAAATTGGTATGGCACAACATGATGGCCTGACGAACATAATTGGCCGGTCACAACAAAAAGATCATAATATGCATGTCATGAGCGCATGATTTACATGCCACGGTCTTAGTGCTCTCTTGGCCGTTTCGTTAATGGGACGTATACGAAAATTGGTATGCCACAGCACGACTGCATGACGAACATAAATGACAGATCATAACATGAAAAGCGTGATATGCATGTCATGGGCGGCGTGATCTACATGCCACGCGTTTCGTTAATGGGATGTATACCAAAACTGCTAAGGCACAACACGACTGCCTGTCGAACGTAAATGGCAGGTCATAGCGTTAGAATCATGACATGCGTGTATGAGCGGCATGGTTTACATGCCACAGTCATGGTGCTCTTGCGGCCGTTTCGTTAACTTCATATGTACCAAACTGTGTATAGCGAGACGACAATGCAAGTTCATTTTACGTACCTGATGTGCGCTTCGCATTTCTTTGATTCCCACTGCACGTGAGATCTGCCAATTTTCTCGTTCTATGTTCTTCTTGCAGGTAATCTTAGCTGCAAATCTGCTCCCGTGTGATGATGCACACTTAAACTGAGCCATAACTTGTGGTATTGAGTTGTTTCACATCTATGATTACGCAGTAGCCAAGGGGAGATACTTAGGGCAACCACGCACACACGGTGATGATCACGAGTAGAACATTTATTTTCGGGTATCAACATTTCTCCACAGAACATGCAAGCGCTCGTTGAAAAACGATGGTTTTAGAAACACGTACACATTGTGACCACTAAGACTACAGAAACACGATAGTCAGATATGCACGCTAAGAGGATTCGTCGAACACTACGTTTTGAAGTGAAGCGCGACTTTGTTTTTTAAATATTAAAGGGTCCCTGAAACGGTTGTTTGACATCGTGTCAAATGTCAGACTAGGTCATTATCAAATTATTCACACCACAAATTAAGCTAAGCATCTTGCACCAAGGCAGCTATGGGCTTGTTTCTGCCGTTTTCTTTCTTAGCACTGCTGCTCTTCCCCAATTCGATTAGCTCCGGAGGCCCATGCTAGCGAGGGCTGCGTCTCCCACGCCGGCCGCTGTGCCGGAGCCTGTCTAGTGACAATACTGCGGCCCACCTGCCTCAGTAGTGCTCACTTGGCTTGAATACTGCTCCAGTAGTGCGCCGGCAACATGGGTGCGCTCCGCCACGTGACCCTCGGTGCTCATGACGTCAGCCTGGAAAGCCATTCGTTGTATGCCCATTGAACAGCAAGTGGGCAGGGGCGCTTGAAATTCATTTACGTTACGTCACGGCGATCTTTCACGTCACACATCATTAGAGCTTTGTAGTAAATTTCGTACTTATGTCATAGTGCTCATGTTGGACCGCTAATTATTAGGAAGGCTTCGCCTATCGGCGCAATCCATTTGTGCAAAAATCATCAAAAACCGTTTTAGGGTCCCTTTAATAAACGTTGACGAGGAGATATATATGTACACAGAGAACTGACACAGTATCGATCGCATAAATAACTATGTACATACATCATGCTGCAAGTGCCGCGAAGGATACAGAGCTTAAATACAGTGACGTCACGTCGTTACGATAACAAGCACAGTTTTCAGACGCCAGAACTGCCACGGACGACGAATCACACGTTATGACTGCCGCGGAAAAAGCCGCACTTCGAAAACATTGGTAATTGACTCGCGACTAAGAAACAAAACAATTGGCGAATAACACATCTTGTACATTTCTTGGCTCTGTGAAGAGATATTCGAGCAGATTATATCGACCCGCACGGCACCATATGCTAAAGCACCGCAGAAAGAAAAGGGCTGTATCCAAGCCATGTCGACAGCACAGTGAGCGAAGGAATGAGATCGTTAATGATTGCGGCAGGTCAGAGGGCTTTTAAAACATAGATACATTTTTTTAAAGATTATAATACAAGACAAAGGCGAAACACCCTCAGTACACTAAACTTAAGTGCGTCAATCTCTCGTGTCATGGGTGACGGTGCTGCAGAATATTTCTCAAACACTTTTAGCAAATTGCGCTTTAGCAACGTGCACGTCAGAAAGGGGATGACATGCAAACTAGTTTGAGAAAAACTCGGTCGTGTGACCGTTCCTTGAATTTTTAAATACGTATATATACATCAACGTCATATTCGGTTTTACAAAACATTACTACCTTTGTGGTACAACCATTAAAAACTCCTGAAGTCCCATGAGCCAATCCAGTCGTGAAACATAACTCTCACAGTAACGATACTACGTGTTCCAGCGTTACGATGGAACGAGCGAATGTTCCAAAGCGTAAGGGAATACGTTCCTGCTCGCCTCTCTAATTTCGTAGCTACGCAGACTCGCAAAACTACTAGCGCTACTAACAATGCAGAAGTCACGTGGGTGCTGGACAGCCGAGCGTATCAATTTATCGCTCGTGGGTACTACGCTCCACATATCCAAGAACACCTCGTAATGATACTCGTTGCACCGCGTTACACCAGGCATAGTGCTTTCGGGCTCCTCCTTTTTCGGCACTTGCTTTTTCTTCGCGCGTGCAATTGTTCTATGCCACTGCGCCTAAGATCTCGCATTGCAAATAAGTGCAGTGGGGCGTGAAACAAGAGTTACAAGCCACTCTCTCCCCTTTACAGTTGATCGCCCCGCCAGCATGGCATCACACCACTCTTAGTGCAGTACATCGCGAGTTCCAAAGAAATATGACTCACTTAAATGGCCGTTACCTGTAACACATCTGGTGCGCTAGATATTTATGGCATTGATTTATCTGAAATCCCTCAAGGACCCATTCGAAGTTCTTTTACATTTCGTATTAGTGACAAGAAAGCCTAACCTCTCTGGTATTCCAAGTGGTCATGCTTCCCCAAGCAATGCATGGCGGTCTGTCGATGTGTACGCAAGCAGTACATGTGTCTGCACGTGCATGCGTATGCAAGACCGCTGTTGGGTTGTCTAGATGCGTGCTTTTTCACATGCCTGCATTATTAAACAGTTTGCGAGTACTATTTTAAATGTTTATTATATTTTTCCCACGTTACCACGCAGGCCATTTCGGATAAGAATAGCCCGACCGACATGAAGAATGTCCAGCCGCCTATCAGCTGGAACCTAAATTCCTCTTAGCTATATCAGTAATTTTCTCAGCGACAACTGAAGTCCACTCTAAGAATTCACGCATCACTTCTGGAATGAACTTGCGTCATCCGGTGAGAAACGTACTGTTACTCAGGATAAAAAGCATCGTACAAAAAATGTGGGTTAAATTGGTCCCGATCAGTTCGTTTGTCGTTGCAGGCTTAGGGACACAGAAAGAAAAGTTATGGAGCGAATACAGATATGCTTCTTTCTTCGACAGCGCATAAAACGTCTGAATTAACTAGAGATCCATGATGGACGTCAATCGTTCGTATATTTCACTAGCACATACACGTTAAATAGGCAATACTACTTGAAGACTGCTTCAAATGAGCATTATGTACATGAGAATGTCGTACAGGTACCCATAAACAATTTCTGGAATGGATCATGGGAGAAAGCCAGTATATAATAGCATGTATATGATCACGGTCAATGACAACACGACAATGCCACCAATGTACAACATACACCATGTAGTAATAGGTACCGCTAATAGTGTGATGGACGCCATTGGTGTCCCTCAGCACTCAACATAGTTCTTCAAGCCTTGAGTGAAAGACAAGACTTCCCAGTACTTCCGACAGTCAAAGCACTTTCAATAAAATCACAGAAGATGTACAATCTTCATGAACAACGAGCACCATCAGTTCCAAACGAAAGTGACAGTAACCTGACTACTGAAGAACGTGGTTATGCCGCTATTGGACTGTCATCCCAGAATCACTTGAGAAATGGTGGCCAGTAGGAGGCCAAATGTCCTAGCCGAATGCCTGGGGGAGTGTCGCTCAATGCAGAACGTAGCAGCTTTAGAAGGTTCTCTCAGACACGGAAGCAAACTCCGGCTCATCGATGGCGTGAAGCCCGTTTTGACCATCGCATTTTACCTTTGCCCTCCTCCGGAGGCAGGTCATTCGTCAGATCTTCGTAGACGCGGTACACTTGGACATGCTGGAGCTGTGGATGGTGCGGAAAGAGTAGGAATTGTTGCGCGAGTGAACACCGCTGGCCGCTCGCCGGCTGCAGAACAGATAGTGCTTAAAGTGGTTGCGGAACACCCCGCTGACCAGGTACAGGGCGATGGGGTTCAAGCACGAGTTGACGAACGTCATCACGTAGCCCATGATCTTCCACACGTGCCAGAAGCTGTTGTAGCGCGATGGCGCGTCGGGGGCAAAGTAGTACCACATCATGAACACGTGGTTCGGAAAGAAGCACACGGCGAAGAGGATGACGAAAGCAAGAGCAATCTTGGCCACCTTGACACGCGCCTTCATTTGCTTGAGCTGCGCCACGCCGCCACAACCTGGCTGTGTGAGGTTGGCGCGGGACGTGCGAATGAGCTGGCGGGCCATGAGGCCGTAGAATGTGCCGATTATGGCCAGCGGCAGCAAGTACTGCACTAGGAACTTCATAAGCACCATGAGCTTCGGGTACCAAGGCCACATCTCCGGCGGAAACGGGTAGCACACGCTGTACCGCAGCTCAGGGGTGGCTTCCACTTCCATCACGAAGGAGAAGTGGGCGCCCGGTATGGCCAGCAGGACGGCCACCATCCACACCGCGACAGTGAGCATGATGGTAATTGTTCGTCTTGTGTGACGACGACCCTTGTGGTTAAGGAGCGGCATAGCGATGGCTACGTAGCGGTCTATGCTGAGCACGGTGAGCGTCAACACGGTCACGCTGATGGACACGTCCCGGAGGAACTCGCTCAGCTTGCAGAGGAACAGCCCGTAGGGCCACGAGTCCAGAATGTAGATGGTGCTGATGAACGGCACGGTGCCAGCGATGACGATGAAGTCGCCCAGGGAGAGGCTCATGATGTAGATGTTGGGAACACTGCGCATTGTACGGTTCCGAATGAACACTAGGATCAGCGTTCCGTTGCCGAGGAGCCCGACGAGAAATATGAAGGCGAAAAGCGTTGGCACCACGTAGGTCTCTAGCCTCTGCTCGTAGGGCACAAATTCCTCGGAGTCGCCGTGACCCGTGGTCAGGTTGAGATGAGATGCGGGCGTGCTGTTGCTGTAAGCTCGCGACACTGACTGGTCCCTGGTTACCCGTAACGTCACCGACGTCACGTTGGCCACGAGCGGGCCCAGAGTGGATGTCGACAGCATGTCGTAGACTTCAGGTACGTCGGCCATGCGCTGGACCCTGGAAGCTGTACGCACTCACTCCAGGTCAGACCGCACCTACGCAAAGGTACTGCAAAGACAGAAAACCAGAAACGCTACGCATTAGCGAGATGTGAGACATTCATGGTCGCGTTAATTAAGAGTATCAATCGTACTGTTCCAATGCAACCTAGGAGCGGCCTATAGTGTTGAGGTACGTTTGCACGCGCTATAACAAAGAGAAACGCCGAAGCCAAGCCTTGGTGATCAAACCCGACAAAATAAAAATGTACAGCTATACGATGTATTTGAAAAATACACAAGGTAATATTCCGAGAGAGAAAGAAAGAGGTGAGAAGGAAGGCAGAGGGGTTAACCAAAAGTTGGGATCTGGTTTGGTACCTTGCACTGAGGTGGGGAAAACAAGATGAGAAAGTGGGAAGAGAAAGAGAGCGAAGAAAAAAATAACGAGAGGTACACACGCACAGAAAATAAACGAGAAGAGAAGCACACCACACACAGGCAGAGCGTTCTGGTTTATAGTTTTGAAGACAGGCCGGTCATTCGCAAGCAGAGTACCAGTGATTCCATACTTCCTTTTTTTTTGCGACGTTGAGTTCTGTCTATCTCGAAAAAGTCTATGTTCCGACAGATCGTCCGGCTTGTTGAACCCGTCGCAAAATGATTGTCTCTGAGCACCGTACCGCGGACACTCGCACAAGATGTGTTCGATGGCATCATCTTCACCGCAATGGTCGCAGGCTGCGGTGTCGGCCATCCCCATGCGGAACGCGTAAGAATTGGTAAATGCGAAGCCCAACCATAGTCGGCACAAAAGTGTAGCGTCTACTAGGCGGAGCCTTGTAGGTAATCGAAGGCTTAGGGTTGGGTTTAAGGAGAGTAATCGAGAGTTTCGGAAATGCGGCTCTTTCCATTGCAATTTGGTGCAATCACAGCAAGCACGCGGAGTTTCCGTGCAGCGTCTGTCTTGGCAATTGGTATCGACAGTTGGTGATGTTCTGTATGAGCTGTGCGGGCAGCTTGTTCGGCCCGCTTATTGCCAACGATTCCACAGTGACTAGAATGTAATATTCGAAAGAATATATGTAATCAATTGCATCGTTATTATGCACAGAGACTGAGAGCCTACAAGCACATACAACTCATAGGTATATTAAAAACCTTACATTGACATAGTACGTGTCCATGTCCGTCCCCCTCGATAGGCAAATCCATTGTCTACGCTCTCTTCCAAACGCTTAACGACGTCCCCTCATATCTGCTGTAATGGACTGTAATGCGATCTGCTCCATCAGGAAAAGTTGTGTGATGGTTCCTATGATATATATAACGGAACACGCCGTGGAAGAAAAGCAATCGGTTTAGTCCGTCTCGTAGCGCGTACAATAAGTAGGTTTAACGGAAGCAGATGCGCTTCTAAAGAAACGGTTCAATAATTACGCTATTCCGACACTCACTTACGCCTGTTCTCTCAGCCAGTTTATCTCAGCTGGTGAAGTAAAGTTTAAAACATATAAAAGAGCATATCAAATGGTGCCTGGAGCAGTGCCCATTTAGGAAGGCTTCTATAGTCGGTTACAACCAAAGAATAATTATAACCGTCACGCACGGGGGCTCACTTCGCTGTTTTGTATGGCTCCGCGAAGGAGAGGATCGATTTCGCAAGGAGGGACACAAGTTTCAATGTAGCATTATACGGATGTATTTCGCAATACTGCAGTACCGCTTTTATATTAAAACAAAGGCCAGAAATCTAAACGCATAATAACATATAATTTTCCTTTACAAATTTCGACCACGTGGCGTTCTTAAAGCTGCTCCTAAACTTGGGAGAAGGATTTTGTTTGTTTCTTTATTTGTTTGCATTAGCCCCTATTGATATGCGGGCGCTGGGGGTCCGAATTCGATCCGGCAACGTCGAGCTTCTCAAGCCAACACCCTAGCCGTTAGGCTATAGACAAATCTATAGCTTAGCGAATATGCGTGGTCGCCAATAACCACCCGTCATTGGGGACCTCGCGTGAGAAGATCGCGAAACGGCTGCGTGGCGGCAAAACGGCACGAATTTCAAAGCGAAATTCATGCGCCCTTATTTTTGTGGCAAGCCTCCTACTGAGGCAGGCCGGAAGTCACGTACGTACGTACGAATGCTTCGCGCAAGCGCGCAGCCTTCAGCAGACACACACACACACACACGCACACTCAAACCACAGTTATGAGTGAGCGCCAGCGGTGTGCTGTTACCGTATCTTGGCTATGCTGCCTTGCGACATAAATATTCATTTTTCAAGAAAGTGGAGCGGGAATAGCGCAGTGAACATTTTGAGGGCCACGGTAAATCATACACGGGAGGCTAATAAATGGGCTAGCATGTTTGCACCAATCGTGACACGAATAGAGTTTGCATAGACGCCCTATGAAAATGCTTTCTATCGCTCGCTGGTTTTAGTTGTTTATGTTGTTGTTGTTCTGGCCTCTATAGTTGGCGCATACCCACGAGGGGGATTGGCCTAGTCCCTGCAATGGATCTCAGCTCATGCTCATCTTCCTTTTTTCCTAAATAAATGTCTGTGAATTTATTTTTTTCTGTATCAACCCATCTTCGTCCTTCCCTTTTGTTCAGCAGCATCATGCTTAATATTATGGTGTGAGCAGCTAGTGTGTGTGCGGCCCTGCGAATGCTTGCCGCATAAAGGCGGAGACTAGGGGGCGGGGGGGGGGGGAGGGCTTGTCTAATCGATTGATTGATTGATTTCTGCGACCGCGGTATGATTATGATAGACGCCGTAGTGTAGTGCTCCGAAAATTTCGACCACCTGGGGTTCTTTAACGTGCACTGACATCGCACAGCACACGGGCCTCTCAACATTTCGCCTCCATCGAAACACAGTCGCCGCGGCCTGGCGCTGCGACCTTTGTGTCAACAGCCGATCGAGTGTCATAGCCACTAGACCACCGCAGCGGGACATAAAGCCAGGCGCCTTAACGAAACCTTGTAAACAGTGTGATCAAGGTGTATGTGTGGCTGCATGTGATGGTATATGCTGTTTGTGTGTCAGTGTATACGCCATAATAATCAGGCAGTACCTGCAGTAGTGTGACGGGTAAACTGCCGAGCTAACCTCTGCAGCGTGTTCTTGTTTCCTCCTACACGTACTTGATGATGTCCAAGAAAATGCTAGTCGTATAATTTCTCGAAACTATGACTGCAGCTTGCCACGAACACGAGCCACAATATCGCTAATACGGGAGCACTGCCTCCGCGCTGTCATATCGAAGCTCTACAATCATTCCATATACCGCTGTTAAGTCCCCTTATGGCTTTCTCAAAGATATCCGTTTCGCAGATAGTAGTGAAAGCTGCATCTCTACCTCCCACAGCTTAAAAACAGCACTTCCTATCTTTTTTTTTTTGTTCGAATCTAAACGTTAAAATGCGATTATTCTTATTTTTCCTTTGCGGGAAATAAAACAGCAATTTTTTCCCCGGCAGACGATATGTTGCGCAATACTAGAATATTTACACAAGCACGCTTTTTGCAGGGCTTAGAATGCCTCTTTTTGTAGTTATTTTTGTTCTCCTCCCCCAGGATTAATGAATATTTCTGAACGTTGATCACATTAAAAGTTCATATTCTAATCGTCCCACATTCTCACGTTTACAACTGACACTATAATTATAAATAAGGCTGCGATGTATGTAAGTAAAGGAGTAACGCTCCCAAGGAGAGTTCCCGACTGTGCCTTACTAACGAGTTAAAAAAACGACTGCAGTCTGTTGAAACATTTCACATCGCATGCAGACAAGTAAGCCAGGCAGCAAAGAATGCGCATGAAGAGGGAAGAATGACATACAAGTGACCAAAATGTGCAAGCCAACCTCATTCAAGTTGAACTGCTCCCAGACAATGACGCAACCGTGGAAATAATATGAAGGACATTTCCACCAATAGGTCCCCTCGGATATCAACGCAGAATAGCCCAGCGTGTTTGGACTCGCCTGTGAATAACCATCAAGGCTCCTCGCGTAATGAACTTCGCAAAGGACCAAAGGCGGTTAAGTATACCTCTTCAGCCCCACATTCGTCATGCCGGTGCTGTACCGTGAGTCGGCTGGTAGTTGCTCCGCTATGTCCAGGTCGTTAAAGTGCGGAGCAATGGCGGTGGGGCATTAACCCTACGCACGTGCTTTTCAGTTAGCTGTAAGTCGCAGCAAAGCCTCTACCCTATCCGTATTTAGAAGTCTGCAGACTTGGTGCAGCACTAGGAAAGCTGTCCTCATTAAGAACAAGGATACGTAGAAATCCTTAAGGCGGCAGCCGAGTATTACGGGCGCAAATGCATGCAGACATCTCGTATTTGACCTCTACCTGTGAAAGGAGCCACCTTTCTGCGAAAGGGAACGCGGCTTGCTAGTAATAAAGCTGTTTTCTCTTGAGCCCAAGCAGTTCTCAACGCTCCGGTCATCTTGATAATGCTGAAAGGGTCTTTGAGCATGTGCTCTGTTAAGCGTCTGCTCTCTTGGAGTTGTGCATTAGAGGCGTACATCAAATACGCGCCTAAGCAGAGTTTTTCGTTAATGTTAGGTTCCAAGTTAAGTCTGAGCGTTACTCTTTTGGAACGCTTTAGTAAATTTTTGCTTCTGCTATAAGCAGTTGGACATATATGCCGGATAGTCTCTTGCATAACTAAGAAAATACAAGTGACAATGGAATGGTACGATTCTCTGTAGATTCCCTAGAAATAATATAAAATTACATAATTGACATAATTAAGCTGGTGTTGTGTTTCTTTAAGCGTATGCTGCCTCAGTGTCGATCAAAATAAGCGATTTATGATTTCGTTTTGATGTTTAATTTGTCCCGCAGCACATGCCGCCGACTCGACTCACCGAACGATTTATAAAAGCTGAAAGACCCATCGCCAGCTCAATAAAAAAGCGAAGAAACATGTTTACAACTTATTAACTTTGTACACACAACGATGAATTGCCCCGCCACGGTGGTCTAGTGGTTACGACACTCGACTGCTGATCCGAAGGTCGCGGGATCGAATCCCGGCCGCGGCGGCTGCATTTCGATGGCGGCGAAATGTTGAGGCCCGTGTGCTGTGCGATGTCAGTGCACGTTAAAGAACCCCAGGTGGTCGAAATTTCCGGAGACCTTGACTACGGGGCCTCTCATAATCCCAGCTGGTTTTGGGACGATAAACTCCACAAATCCATCCATCACAACGATAGATTTTCGAAGGCAACATTAATGTTCACTTGAACAATCTGAATGGCGCTACACGCTGCAACCTTTATCGCACCTTGGTATCGTCTTGCGAGTATGCCCGTTTCAGCTACCAAACAGCAGCTTTCCCAGCAGCACTAGGCGGAATGGATAACCGCCCATTCACGGAAGAAAAGATTCTGGCACACTGGCCTACTCAAACGTCAGCGCGACTCCCTGTGAAGGCGCTGCTGCGATTTCTTCGCGAAAGTGGGCTTAATCCCGTATTCATAAACCTACCTTATCCTTGTAGCTTGTTTTTCTAATCTTCCGTGTGCCCTTACAACGCTTCGTGAGCAGATTAGTGCGTTATCGACAAGCAGGCCCTATGATAGCCTTTTGCAAAGATAAGGGCACACGGAAGATAAGGAAAACACGCGATAAGGATAAGGCAGGTTTATGAATACGAGTTTTGTTGAGCGATTGTGACTCTGTCATGACAAGTGGCATCGGCAATGACGTACATGTTGTCGCAGTGTCTTCCCTTCTTTCCTTCTTCCATTCGGCCTCTCCCGTTCCCATGTAAGAGGTAGCTAACCGGAGATCTCCTATAGTTGACCTCCCTGCTTTAACTTTTCTTTCTCTCTCTCAGTTGGCTAGCGTGGACCAGGGGTTTCCCGGTGAAAACCTTAGGTTAACATTGGGCGGACTGTATGATACCCACGCATGCGACGCGCGTATGAACCACACGGGAATTCGTTTTCTTCGTTCCTCTCCTTTCTGTCTGTCTGTCTTTCTTTCTTTCTTTCTTTCTTTCTTTCTTTCTGCGTCTGTATGTGTGTCTGTCTGTCTTATATGGTTCATACCAGGATATCCAATGTGGTGTACATCACCTGTGTTTATGAAAGGGAAAATTAGCATCCACCCGTTTTTGTAGCACAAGGCTACAAGGAAATCCATACGGAATTCTCAGAAATGAAAGCTTCCTAGTTGCCGAAAAATTCGTCCTGGTCCGCGTTTATTTTTCGGAAACTATAGGAAGCTTTCATTTCTGAGAAATCCGTATGGATTTCCTTGTAGCTTTGTGCTACAAAAATGGGTGGACGCTAATTTTCCCTTTCATAAACTCTACTCCACCTTGCGGGTTTCCGCAGAACTCATTTGTCACCTGTGTTTATTTTACCTATTACTCCAATGGTCAAATGACCCTTTGTTATGCTAAACTAGCGCTGTTATGTTGCGCATGTTCTTTTCTTCTTTCCCTTTTTGCAGCTTGAACGCATTGTGATCAATGTGTAACATTTTGTTCATATTATTGATAACATGTACACAATATGTGCTCAGAGGGCAGACAGTCGTCAGATTTCGTTATAGCGACAACGAGCTTTGAGTGTATGCAATCTGATGTACTTGGCCGATAGTCCTTTGATATTCTGCGAGGTACTACAGCTAACTGAAATATATTGCAACTGTTTGCATGCTTGGAGAGACTGTGTCGCGCCCTTGTTTCTGCGTCCTTGTCCGATTAGCGCTGCTGTTCGTCTAAATGAAGTTCCATCAACTCGCTCTGGTTTCTGTTTTGGCATTGTTGGTATTAGTCAAATACTGACCATTTTTGTAGACCTCAGGGAAAAGAAGTATTGTGTCTTAACACACGTTCGGTTGCATGAATTTGCTGTTCGTCGACCAATAGGGCAGGCGTTCGGTACACTGTATCTATTGATTGGTTACGAGACACATATCCGTAATAAATTTGTGAACAGAGAAATAATTTCTTTGTTCTTGCGACGCCTACAACAAAAGGCTAGGTAAAAAATAAAACACTTTTCCGTGGCACGCAGACGCATGTTCCATTTCATCCAACAATGTTCGTTGCCACAGAGTCGCTATAGAAAGTTAAAGGCTGCCGTCAGTTATTCTTATGATGTACTCGTCTAGTGCAGATCATCAGTCGTAGTCTTTCTCAGTAAATCAGGCGAAAAGTGCCAACTTACTGCATTATTTCCTCACTGCTGCTCAAGCATGGTTAAAGTAGGTTGAAGGCAAGACTCCTATAGTTCCTGTTCTAAACGTCTGGGGATTAAAACAAGACCTGTAGTTAACCTTACTCGCATAAACGAGCACTTAACCGTAAGACGGTAGCTCCAAGATTCAATATATTCGTTGCTTTATTTTGTAGCACCTGTAAACTATAAAGGATTTGTACACGCGCGATGAAAGATGGAGGTCATAACATAAACAGAGATGAGGTGAAAACATTATCTGCACTTTGTGGCTGTTCTATTGGCGTTCTGTGCTAGATTCTGTTAAGTTCAGGGAAGGTATGCATCGGCCACACTGACTGATGTATTAACGATAGCTCACGTCAGCATAAGCCCTGTTCACGCAGGACAGAACTGGCTGGCACCTCCTGAAGATCCTCCCAGTGTAAACCCATGTCATCATGCACTAAGATTCTGAGGAGAAGTAACGGTCCCATCGCCAGGGAATTAGCAGAGGCGTATTTTACTAAGGAGTTCAATAGGAGTTGCGTAAGCGTACCTTTCATTGCATCGCATGGTAAATAATTCGCTGTTATAGAGTGTCAGCTTTGATATAGCCTTTCGCGCATACAGCTGATGCAGCTGGTGTTCTATCAATGCAACAGTTGGTAGCGTGCGCTTGTTATCGCCGCGTCGTCCTCTTGGTTTGTTGCGCCGCTTACCTAATAAATTATCCATGCACCAACCGACCCACCGGACGTCCTTTAAGTGTCTCGAGTTATATGCAGCATTGGCCTTAAGGAGATCTATTTCTAGTCGGGGCATGCACGGTCATCAACAAGCACCTGGGGTTACCCGCAGAATACTTATAAACACCGCAGCTACATAATGAAATACATATAACGAACTGAAGAGCACACCTTTTCCCGGAGATTATTTTCGGGAAAAAACACGGACATCGTGTCAGGTACACCGATCGAACGCGCCGAGGATCGCCCGCCTCGATTAGCAATGCTCGTGCATACTTAATACCCACTTCACCGGGGAATCCCTGTCGACTATACACGGGAATGCAGTTGCGCTTGCTCGAGGATCAAACTGGTGATGTCGATTGAGAAATCGTGGTAACACGGGCACAAATGTTGCCAAATGTGCGACCAACGAGAAAGCGCTGAGCTCTAAAATTGTAATAAAATGAAAAAGAAATTCCGAGGTGATCTTAATGTTCACTTAAGTGTATGATTGTTTGTTTGTTTTTGTGGGGTTTAACGTCCCAAACCAGCTCTGATTATGAGAGACGCCGTAGTGGAGGGCTCCGGAAATTTCGACCACCTGGGCTTCTTGAACGTGCACTGACAACGCACAGCACACGGGCCTCAACATTTCGCCTCCATCGAAATGCAGCCGCCGCAGCCGGGATTCGATCCCGCGACCCTCGGATAAGCAGCCTAGTACCGTAGCCAATAGACCACCGTGGCGGGGCACTTAGGTGTCTTGAGTGAAGATAACCCCGAGCGTTTGTTGCACGTTTGGTACACTGAAGCAGGCTTTTTGATAACTGGGGTAGACCACGCATTCAATACGGGTATGAGCCATAATTTATTTATTTATTTATTTATTTATTTATTTATTTATTTATTGTTTGTTTGTTTGTTTGTTCGTTTGTTATCAGACGCTGTCATACACTCCTGTCCCCTGCACTGTACCAAGGGCCGTATTCTGAGGCGCGTCGCCAAAGGCGATAGTATCTCTTTGGTGACGTGACTGTCGCCTTTGATGTCTCCTGCCGTGTGATTGGCTGAACAAACCGGAGATCGGTCGTCACTTTTCCGGTTGTTCAACTAGCCAATCACCACGGCATGGTACACAAGAGGCGACACTTACGTCACGAAAGATATCCTATCGCCTTTGGCGACGCACCGCAGAATACGGTCACAGAGGCAGTATCCAATGTCGTATTTGCCTACCACCACTTAGTTGATATTCAATAGTTAACCGAGAGTCAAACTGCCGTTCCTCGCCTAAAATTTAAGCTCTGAACTTGCACCTACCTTACACAGCGCTTGTTGACGTTAAATGATGTTTTCCAGATTTTACCCGATGTCCGCACGAAAACCCATCCGGAGCTCCGTCAGAGGCTCTGGGCAACAAACACGATGTCGTGAGGGGTAGCCTTATAAAGAAGGTCCGAGTGCGCAGAAAGCGACAGCCAGAAACCAGTAACTCGTATTAATGGCCACGACAATCATTGCTTCAACGATCCTTGATCTAATTAGAGTAAGTATAAAGTAATGACGTACACAAGAGCAGTTTAATCTGCAGACATGCGCAATTTACTGAAAAAAAAAAAGGTGTCCCATTACAGTTACAACTACTGTATTGTGACATAGTACGTAGGGTAGCACACAGGTCGTCTTGCTCCGGTTAAAATCCCTGAATTTCCCTTCCTCCTTCACTGTGAAAAGTAACCAGTATCAATTGCAATAACGGATGCAGCCTCATATAAAGTAATAGAAAAATAAATCTAGGGAACTCGATCTTTTTCTTCGCGTTACCTTGCACAGAAAATTTTTCCCTTAGCGCACATGTAGCGCGGCATAAATAGGGAGAGGCCGCCGGTGAACGGGGTCACAAGAAATGGCACGGGCATGTGCGTAGCTCCATTTTTCGTCAAATGTTACTTTAGTGATGCACGCAACTGTCTAGACTTTCGAAGCTCTCTTTGAGATTTCACGCGAAACTCTTCAGCACGCACGCGCACGTATTTTTGTAATTTTCTGTTCGATTACAGCGAACAGATAATTACCAGTTAAGTGCACTAAAACGGCCGTTACTGCTTTAAGAAAGTAACTGAAGCATTACATAAATGACGGTAATATGTAAATTGAGGAAGAGCTCGTTAGAACGATAGACTGTTGCCGTACCGACGAAGACAAATCCACTTGTCGAAACTTTGGCTCCAGCGACATTCCGAATGTTATTCATCGTTTTTAACAATTTTACAATCTCTCCATCAATTCAAGCCTGTATTTTGCCCTGAGGTTCAATTCTAACAAAATGCAAGAAATTGCAAGAAATCCACTACTTGTTATGCGTTAAGCACAAGCACGGTAACTATAGTGACCATTTCACGAATTTATTTTTTTTTTATGTGGGCAAAAGCGCGCTTGCTCAATCCACTATAAAAGCATGAAAACGTCGAGTAGAGGAAAGTGGCACTAGATTTCTCACGCAGTGCCACATTAAGAATTAGTACAAGCAGTGAAATCAGCGCAATTAGTGCAAGTTGATTTATGGCAATGGCCTCTTGACTCTTAAGTAATTAGTATTCTCGAGCATGTCCACGCTGACAAGCTAGTTCATTGTTGATGAATTCACTGAGATAAGGAAAATAGGAGGCAACAGCGACTACTCCACGTTTGTCATAACTGTCACTAAGTGATAATGGATCTACCCTATTTCTTCCTTCCTTAGATCGCTATTTGGCTTCCCCCTAGAGCAAGACAACAAACCGCTGCGATTCCTGTTCACTCACTTCCTACCGTTCCTGTTTTATCGGTATCCCTCGTTCTCTCACTTACGGTAGCATTGCCAGACACGTTACCATGACTTGCTGCTCTATTACGCCAATGCGCAAATTGCGCCGAAAGCATACCCAGTGGTTTACTAGTCCCCCGACACCGTGCACATTTTGCCGGAAAAAGAATACGCGGGAGAAACTGAAAAATTTATTAGGCAGTAAATCTGCAATCAAGCCCGCTTAAGTGCATGCTCTTCGTGCGCTTGATGCCAATATGACTAAGAAATGACGTTCGCGTGTACATGCTAAAAATTCTGAACGCTGTAGCGTTAGGAAGCTCATGTCGCAGAAAATTCGGCGTCAGCGCCGGAGTCGGCGTGCGGCGGCCGTGGAGAAAAAATTATCCCGTACCACACAGCCACTACGTCATTGCGCAGGCGCGTTAATGAACAAAATTGGATTATTGAAAGTAAAGTCCGCCAGAAAAAAAAATTTAACTACAATTTAACTACAACCTGCACACGTGACGGTTCGGAGTGTAATTCGAATACGAGAGAAAATATAATTCCGCTGCGACGAAGCACAAAGGTACAAACCTCTTTCACAGCATGTCTACCCCGCCAACAGCGGCGCGCCCAGGCAGCGCCCCCTATTTGGAGGAAGCGTTGACTCGGGTAGGTTACTTGCATAAACATCTTCCATATGGCGCTTGCCTCTTCGGCAGCGCCACTAGGGCGGATATTCGAGTATTGTAATGGAGACAGTGGTTTTGATGGTTGCCCTTTAAGAAGGTCATGTGGGGAGGGGGGATAAGAAAAGGCTGTCGCATACGACTTTTAAAGGCAAAGCTTAAGTGTCCTCAGTATTCTCTTTTTCACCCTTTCTTTAGTAAATACATATGTAAACTTTAAACGCATGTATACTCGTAAGTTTTCTTGTTTTTTCCTAAGCTTGCATTCGTATTCATTAGGGATTAATTTCTGGTGGCTCAGTGGTTTCTTTGCCTTCGTAGTGTGTTGGCAAATTGCGCTCCCTGCATACGTCACCTAGGGTAGCGAATCTTCACACCTTTGGGCAATGACAAAACACCAGCACTATAAATGCGTCTTGTGCAACTGTTCCTCACTATACCAATTGGCAAGTGGGGCTAGTTTATGTGGATTCATTTTCTTCTAGCTAAACATCTCACGCAAACGAAGACAGAAAGGCAGGGAACACAAAATTAAAGATGGGTGCCCTCAGGTTGTGAGTACAACACCGTTTATTTCCTCACGCTCCTGATTATTTGTGAGTTAACATAGGGCTGTGGCCAAAACTTCAACATTGCGAAATGTTGAGGCCCGTGTGCTGTGCGATGTCAGTGAATAAAGAACCCCAGGTGGTCGAAATTTCCGGAGCCCTCCACTACGGCGTCTCTCATAATCATAGCTGGTTTTGGGACGTTAAACCCCACAAATCAATCAAAACTTCAACATTTAAATACGCGTGGATTCGCGATAACCATAGTTCCCGAGATGGTTTTCTTTCTTGTTTGTTTGTTTGTTTGTTTGTTTGTTTGTTTCCAGTAACTCGAAACGGTGGGCTCTGTGCGTAGATGTATATGATCGAACCGCGCGCCAGCCTCGCGAAAACAGCTTCAGCCCATTTAGAAAGTAATTGCCCAGGAACGTTTCCGGGCAATTACATGAACCCGGCGCAGCAGACACATGACGAACCAGTTCTGGCAGTTTCTCGTGCACCCCACGACATGCGGGAGCTTTTATTTCTCAGCTGAATCACAATGTGCGTTGTCCTTGTGCTGTGCGCTCTTCGGGCATTGAGAATGATTCTCTACGGGCATTGAAGGACAAACGTGCCGTTTCGAAGCCAATACACGTATGCTATCATATAATACTAGATAAGTGCGATAAACGTTTTAACTATCCAACTAAACTTTATGCTACCGCGAATGCCGCTCAAATGGGGGTTCGCAGGTCGTTTGGAAATCGGCGGTGGTGTTTGGATTTGCTCAAGAACAATTTACCAACATTTCTTCGCGGCGCTAGAACCGATCGACATCTTGTTTCTCGCGAGGCGTATTGACTTTGCCTCTCTGCTACCCGGAATTCGAGGCGATCTTTACAATTCGACACAGTTGGGTTACCAATAAACTCGTTCAAAGCAGAGACAATTCAAGTTATCAATTCTGCAGGATACAATATGACATCAGAGGCCATATTTCGTAGAGGAAAAGGTCGATTAACTGTTATGATAATTAATCAGAACAAATTGAATGAACCGCAACATCAGTTTGTCCATACGCTGGTTGTCAATACGCAGGTGTGAGCTATAGGGTCATGTAACTATGAGCCAAATAAATAAATAAATAAATAAATAAATAAATAAATAAATAAATAAATAAATACATAAACAAATAAAGGACGAAGTTACGCGTATTCTTCCTCTGGACTCAGTTACCGTATGAAGTGT
The DNA here is from genome assembly GCA_013339685.2 of Hyalomma asiaticum. NCBI lineage: Eukaryota > Metazoa > Arthropoda > Arachnida > Ixodida > Ixodidae > Hyalomma > Hyalomma asiaticum. Next base: position 43,457,348 of record CM023486.1, read on the forward strand.
GGCTGTTATATTACACAGAATTATAAGACGTGGTGACCCTCCAAAACCAAAACAACCGCACGTGTCAATATTCAAGAAAGTTTGAATGATGGCACGAACGAAACAATTCTGTACACGAGCGCCCGATTAAAACGAAACCCGATCATATTTCGCCCTGCCACAGTGGTACAAGGGGATATGCCACTGGGCTGCCGATTCGGAAGGTCGCGGGATCGAATCATGGCAACAGCCGCTGCGTTTCAATGGAGGCGAAATGTTGAGGCCCGTGTACTGTGCGACGTCAGTGCACGTTAAAGAACTCCAGGTGGTCAAAATTTCCGAAGCCTTCCACTATACGGCGCTTCTCATGATCATATCGTGGCTTTGTGACGTAAAACAGCAGAAGTAAATAGAAACGAATCAATGAGACCCTATTAGAGCATTGTGAAAATGAACCAGGTGTCTTAGTCTACTCACACGACCGCAATCCTTCTGGAGAACCTCACCGCCGTCGAAAATGAGGCACGCGCTTGTTGCGTGTGGTGTTGGTTAGAGCACCCTGGTTCAGCAGTGAGCATCCAGAGTTCATGTGTAGCCTAGGACACGAGCCACAGATTTTGCAGCGACAGCATTAACGGTTAGAATCCCGGATTTTCTGGTATCCGTGCCGAAAAAGTATCCCGCAAGTAGTGTGAAACTGTGTGAGGAGCGGAAAGCCTCAAGAATTTGGCTATTCATAGCAATGCTAATAATTGTAATATCCCACACAACAATGCGCTCACTCACTTCGTGCTAGAAGAATTCTAAGCGCCAGCATTCAGAAATATTAAACGCGCGCGCGCGTGCGTGCGTGCGTGTGTGTGTGTGTGTGTGTGTGTGTGTGTGTGTGCGTGTGTGTGTGTGTGTGTGTGTGTGTGCGACAATACTAGCGGTGTCACACGGCGTGTTGACCCCCCCCAGGCGTCCAATATCAATATCTAGTTCGAAATGGTAGCCATGGACTTTGATGTACTGCATGAGAAATATGCGTTTTGATAAGAATGGATTACGTTAGCATTGTTAAACCGAGCGTTGTTAGTTACGGGACAGTGGTATATATCGGCGCATTTTCACGTGCCCTAGACGATCACGCTTGCATTGAGAGCAAAACAACGGATATCTACTCCGACTTCACACAATTATAGAAGGGAAGGCCGCGGTAGGCTAACAGCGCCTTGAAAAAAACAATGCGTACCACAACTACTAATAGACGCAATCCAGCCGATCGGCTTTGTAGAGATTTGGGTGAGGAATACACACATTTGACGCGAGTAAACATCACCTAAAGACGATTTGGCTTAAGTCAATAGTGCGAGTTTCTAGAACAACATTATAACCATTAAGGCGTGATTGTGCGATGCTTTACAACATAAATGCTTGCTCACAAGTGGCTTCTTTGTTCATGCTGTGTGAGACCACTCGTCATGCTGAGCGATTTGCTTCGAGTGTTCAGTTGCTTGCTAATCAGAAAATACAACAGCCATTCCAGATGGCACTGGTGTTTTCGTGCACACGTAGTGTATGTCGAGAAATAAATTTCGCGCGGAAATCCACGGGCTGACGAAATTATAACATGGCAGGCTTGTGTTCAGTACCTCGTCGAACTGTTGCAAACATGCAGATGAATTATCGGTGACTAATTAGCGTTCGTAGCAAGCAAATGGCGCTTGAGAACAAGCATGTCTTGCACTTATTCTTCCTTATCTCTACCAGCTTAGCCCCGCCACGGTGGTCTAGTGGCTATGGTACTCCGCTGCTGATCCGAGGGTCGCGGGATCGAATCCCGGCTGCGGCGGCTGCATTTCTATGGAGGCGAAATGTTGAGGCCCGTGTGCTGTGCGATGTCAGTGCACGTTAAAGAACCCCAGGTAGTCAAAATTTTGGAGACCTCCACTACGGCGTCTCTCATAATCAGAGCTGGTTTTGGGGCGTTAAACACCGCAAATCAATCAGCTCTACCAGCTTAAGCGGTTGTCCGATTGTTAATGATGTGCATGGTGATTGCAGCAAAAACCACAGCAAGAAGTTAACGTGCTAGGCATTCGCCAATCATAAAACAGACTACAGTCAAGTCGGACCCGACTGAGATTAGAAATGCCTGCGCGCTGTCGGAATTTCGCTGACCTGGCGTGATCTCTGAAGGCATAAGTGCCACACGCTGTGAGTCAAGTAACTGACTATAAAAAAGCATATGGATTCAATCCTATGAGCTTAACTATCTCAAGATATATCCCACCCTTATCGACCGTTTTGGTTCAAAATATGAGTGATAAAAATCAGGCATAAGTTACAAACGCTCGGTACACGGACGAAACGAAAACAATGCCTGAAATGCGCTCATCATTTCAGTTGACTCTAATCGAGAAGCTACTTGGAACTCACCCTGCGGCCAGCCCACAGAGGACGTAGCATGTCGAACGGAGGCGGTCGGCGGCTACAGCTCCACGGCGCCGCTCAACGTCGCACACGCGCTCACGCACATTCGCACTTCAGAAAAACAACATCTCCGCACGTGGCGCTCCTTCAAGAGTGTATAGCGGCCTCCCAAGGGCTTCGTCAACGCGCGATCCGAAACTGTCTCGTGCCGAACGCTCACGCACACACACACACACCCGCACACACTAAACTCCAGCAGGAACAATGTCCTTCACGTGGAAGACAATGCCTACTGTGGACGTCTTCGTTGGCCACCGAGCGACTGAGGGCCGCACACGTACAACTTGTCAAGAGGATGCACAGCACAACGGGACGACCGTACGGCGGCTCGCTGCCCCTACGACTGCGCTATAGCGATTCGCACCGCGGCCGCCGGCATCCCTGCCGGCTCGCTCCAAGGGAGGGTTTTTTTTTTTTTACCGCATTACGCCGGTTTCACTCCCTCTTCCTCAACCGCCTCGTCCTTCCCGCTACTGCACTTCTGGTCTTTCTTCCTCTCACATTCTCTTTTACTTTTCTGTCACTCTTTTTTCTTTTCTCCCTTTCTTTCTTCAAATCGAGGGATTAGGCAATACCGGGCCGTGTGAAAGGCAGTCGGTGCCAGCGATGTCGTCTTGTATGAAAAGAAAAAATGAAAGGCCCAGGGAGTCGCATAGGGGCTTCAAGAGGCGCTTTCTCTATCGCTTCAACTCTTCATTGCTATGTGTGAATTTGTATGTGCGCGCTTTTTCGTCTCTTATGTTTGTATGTTTACGACTCTCTCCAAGGACCCGGCGGAACGCCTCTCCACCTCCGCGAATAAACTGACCGTCGCGGACTCTGCCTCGCTTGCGGGCAGCATACCTTCTTTCCTTCCAGCTGGCAATTCCAGTGTCTTATTCAAAAATACCGGTTTCCCATTCTCACGTCTCCGCGTGTTTTCCCCTCCCGGTCATCAGCAATCGTTCATTCAACGAACTGTAGTGACCACCTCTCCCCTCCTCTCCACACGCCTCCTCTCGTTCGCCCTTGCGTCTGCCCCTTCTTCACTCACTATCTCCTCTCCTGCGCATGCCCGGGAGTACGCGGACTTCCCCGCACATAAAAAGAAAAGCGACCATGGTACAAACAGCCGCTGTAACCGCGTATTACGACTTCTGTTTCCCACTTTTAGATTACGCCGATGATTTCCTCAGCCGCCTTCCTCTTTTTATTTTTATTTTTTCATTTGCATGTTCCATCGGCACCGATGACTCCTGGACCCGGCGAATGTACAGATTGCATGCTGTCTCGGGCGTTGTCCAGCCACGCACACGTGACGCTTGTACGAAAACGAAGAGGGGGATGTCCCCGACTTCGAGGGCCACGAGGAAGTGAGTGCGTAAGAGCCGACAGGGCATTGCGAAGGAAGACTGGCTTCTTCATATCATTGCTTATTGCTTTCTTTTTTCTCCTTTGTATATTTCTTTGTCTTCTTCCGTGCATGCGTAAGGATTATCGGTGACCCGCACTTCGAGGTAACGTCTGAGGCTGTATAACCAAAGTTCTCGTACAGCTGGAAAGGAGGATGGAAGAAGGGGGGGAAACCCTAACGTCGCGGAATCGTTATAGTTGCGCAAGACAAAGAAGCAAAAAAAGAAAAAGAACGCGTCGCGCTTTTTTTATCAGCACACGCCTCGTTAACAGCTATTATATACCTCGCACGCCTTGGCTCGGTTGTCCGCACGAGAGTGGGTTTTATGTACGCGCCCGGCAGGGCGGCAATAAAGGGCACCTCGAAAGACACGCCAAGCAGAGGCAAATGGTGCGGAAGAAGGAGCGCAGTAAACAACGACAGAGCTCCAGTAAAGAATGTAGCCGAGGCGAATT
>CM023486.1:43461749-43499249 GCA_013339685.2 Hyalomma asiaticum
AGGGCAATCAAGGTGGCCGCCGGACGCCCACGGGTCCTCGGTGGCGTGTTTGCGTTGCCTCTCTGTAAGATGTCAGAAAACCAACGGCGAGAAAAAAACGAAAAAAAAACGCGACGACGGAAATATAAATGTAGCGAGATGGAAGTGCTGCGGAAGTGCTTAGAAGGCATTCTTTTTGTGCAGCAAGAAGGAAGCGTGTGCTTCCGTTGAAATCGATATCATCAATGAGCTCCTACTTGAACACCATCCTCATTGCTCGCCAGCCGACGAGGCACTAAAAGCGCTTTTCTACTTCGTGAGGACGACGGGTTTGAGCAAACGCCTATGAGTGATGGCGTTATAATACACGTATCTTTAGTTCTTTTTCTTCAGCCTCCTTCTCTCTCTCTCTCTTTCCCACCATTGTATTCCATTTTCCAATTTCCCCAGCGTAGGTTAGCCATCCCGATGCCATTCTGGATAACCTCGCTGCTCTTCTGTTTCCTTCTTTTCCACCCCTTATATCACAAATGGGAAAGGCTGGCGCCGTCACGGCTGTGCACACCGTGGCACATCGGTACGCATCGCAACAATGAGTCGCTGGGATTTACGCGGAAAAACCAGCTCTGATAACGAGGGCAAGCTCTGCGGTGGAGGGCACCGGGTGAATTCTCGAATTGTAATATATGTATATATATATATATATATAGATATATATATATATATATATATATATATATATATATATATATATATAGATAGATAATATAGCTTTGATGTTCATTCCGTCGAGCTTATTGGCCATTGGTTAGCATATGGCTTTCAATTGCCTGGTAGGAATTACGACACGCTCCGCCTGTCCGCCCGTGCTTCGCTGCGCTTTCTTCACTCGGAGTCAGATTTCGATTGTAGTCATAGTACAAAAGAATTACGTGATGATGGTACACAGAACCAAATACTGAAGTGAAAGATGGCATGTTCTTGCCTGGAGATAAAGAATATCGTGACACGGGGGCTGGTTTGGCGTCTACACTGATGCAACCCAGTTTCTCTCCTAATTATCAAAGTGGTTAAATGATGACGGCACTGGCTTCGATAGGGTCATCGACCTTTGCGGTTCCGTGGCAACAGCTTCGTCTGGGTCATATATCGCTCTTCAAGCGCACTAGCAATTTCGCACTTGTCCGTGGGCTAAATTCAAGGACTGCTACTGCGGTCTGCTTTTCCTTGTTGTACTGGGTAGTTTCGCCACTGTGCTTCTGCGCTTACCAGGGTATGCGACATAAGCGACGCATGGTGCATTACGCTGAGCGTGCTCATCTATTATGCTAATCATGCCATTGTTATTAATGAGCCGTCGCGCCTTCGGCAGATTTTTATCGTGCACATTTGTCGTTATGTTCCTAGTCATCTTTCATACTAGTTAACAATATGATCGATAAATCTATATCAGGGCGTTCTGCTAGGCCGACCCGAAGGTAGCCAATTAGCTCTTGTTTTAAAGAACCGTAACGATAACTTTCGCTATTCCTGGCAAAACTAAACAAAGAGAGAGGGAGAAAACAGCGATGCGGGGAAAGGGGGCTGCAGAGGAGGGCAATTTACGTGTGTTCGTACCGCACGACAAAATGCTTCATGAAAAATGTCGATGGATAGCCGAACAAGCTTTAGATGTTATTCACTGTTTAAGTCAAATGCTCCGTCCTAAGGTTCATGGTGGCACTCTAGGACGCAATCCATTGCTTATCGCTCTGAGTGCGCTCATATTTAAATGGAGTCTGGCAACCTTGAATGACATCGCCGAAAGAGATACCGCCTCAAGAATAGCTTGCCGCAAAAAAAAGTTGCATGTACGTTAGTAATAGCCGAGTTTCAGCGTCAAGTGTGAGGGGGTTTCACAGTCTGAGCGCGTTCACTCTCCTCTCGTCCCGACTAGGGCACTGGAAGCTACGTGAGGGAGGACGAAAAACGGGCAAGACACTACGCCAGAGCGTTCCATGAGCTTGAGCGCTTTCTCAACCCCCTTCCACCACCCCGCCCCCCTCCTTTCTTTTTCAAAGCATTCGCACTTCCCAACCATCTCGGAGAACCCTTAACGAGAGAGAGAGAGAGAGATTGTGGGCCAAGAAAGGGCGATTAATCAAGCACAAGCTGTTTTACACCAGGGGAGAGGTAGAGGTGAAGTAACAGATGATGTAGGGAAGAGGGAACCAAGAGATGTTGCGCGCCTTACTCAAATGGCAAGCCGCGAACTAAAAGCCGAACCAATCGCTCGTTTGGTCAAACTCGTAATCGTTCGTGTTAGCCTATGCGCCATGGGTATGGTTCCATTGCCCATCCTCTCCTCAGGATGGTCGGACAGCGAAGCGTGGGCCTTTCTAAGAACAAACTAAGGGCATGCACACACCCTCCAGTTGTCGATGTCTGTTCCAAAAAAAAAGTGCAAGCGATTCATATTGTTCACATACATTCGCTTCTCGCAAGCGTATCAATCAATCAATAAATCAATCGCAATCAAATCAATTCGTATTTGGAGGGGCGGAACAATCGACCTTAACGTCGGAAAGCCATGAAGGCACTGCTGAAGGTCCAACGAGAAACCGGCATGTGCATTTGTGTGTGTTTTACCTCTATCTCTATCTCTCGCTCTCTATATGATCCTTTTTCTTCTAATCTTTCTGTTTCCCCTAAGCCCTCCCCCCTATGGAGGCTAGCATACTGGAAGTTCCAGTTAACCTTCCTGCTTCCTGCACAACTTTTATTTCTCTCCCTTCTCGCAAGCGTAGTGAGTAGTGTAATGGTTAAGAGCTTGCCGGCAGAGCGTGGGGACCTTTCGTTCGGACTCCAGCACGGGCAAGAAAAATTTCTTTTCGACTTTCCTTTTTTGTTTTCATTACTTCTTTCGTTCTCCAAGGCTTTTGGCCTTGTCAGTAAGAAAGTTCACCTTAAGACGCTTTATCATTACAATATTCGATTGATTTCTGGGGTTTTACGTCCCAAAACAACGATGTGATTATGAGAGACGCCGTAGTGGAGGGCTCCGGAAATTTAGACCACCTGGGGTTCTTTAACGTGCACTGACATCGCACAGTACACGGGCCTCTAGCATTCTCGCCTCCGTCGAAAATGCAGCCGCCGCGGTCGGGATTCGATCCCGCGAACCTCGGATCAGCAGCCGAGTGCCACTAGACCATCGTGGCGGGGCCATTACAGTATTCGATGGGAAGATCATTCTCTGAGTATCTCGTACCTCCAACATAGGTCTCTTTCTGCAGCTATAGGCGATGAGCATTCCAAGTTGAGAGATCCAAACGCTGTAATACCGCAGGGGTGTACATTGGGTCCCCGCCCTTTTATAGAAACAGCCAATGCCGATGCATGTTAAAAGTAAATAGTCTTAGCAGATGGCGTAAACCTGTTTCATAGCGCGATTTCGACACTGAAAGGTCTTGGTTGAGCCATTAAGATAACTTAAAACAGACATACTTTGGCGATAAACACTCATCTGAAGACTAGTTTTCTACTTCAATCTTCAGATAAGTAGATAAGTAGATAAGCAAGGAAGAAGCCACGTCCCTTCGCAGATTGCAAACAAACACATACGTACATGGAATTATTATGCACCGGATCCACCCCACAGAGTTCCCATACTTATGCCGTTTTTGTAGTGTACCGGACACTCTCAAACACATGGTCCTGGTGTGCTCACACCGCGAAAATAACGCTGAAGATGACGCTCCAGAACCCCCATAAGTGATTGAAGAAACGTGGGAGGCAATGTTAACGGCCCAGAGGACCAGCGAAGTCTGGTGGACCGGGCACGGGCCGCGGCATCAGCCAACGGCTTTCTGGACTGAGAGAGCCGCCCACCTCGGGAGAAAATCGCCGTTTCTGAAAATAAATGTTTATTCCTCCTCTTCAGAAAAGCAAGGGCTGTAACATTTCACGCCCGTAACTAAGAGCTTTAGCTATACTCAATCTAAATGTTTATAGTATAATAATAGAACTAGCCCCAGCTTTCGAGTCAGTTGGCGTGTAGTTTTTCCGAACTATGTAATGGGGTACCCAGATAGATAGCTTATCAAATTTTCTAGAAGAATAAGCACTGTGGTTCACCACAGTAGTTGTCTTCCTTCATCAGTTAACACGCTCTTTTTATAATTCAATGTTTCTTTCCTTAGCTCTGTACGGAGTTCTTGCCTGGGGAACCACTTGATTTGGAGAACATCACGAACTGGCAAGAGTACAAGGAAGGGCAAACGCCTTGTACGCAAGGCACCATATATCGGCCACACCGGTCTCTTTCCTTCTTTCTTTTTCGGAACTCAAAGTTATGAAAATGGAATATTTGTATTGTTGTTTTGTTTTTACGTCCCAAAACCAGTTCTGATTATGAGAGACGCCGTAGTGGAGGGCTCCGGAAATTTCGACCACCTGGGGTTCTTTAACGTGCACTGACATCGCACAGCACACGGGCCTCAACATTTCGCCTTCATCGAAATGCAGCCGCCGCGGCCGGGATTCGATCCCGCGACCCTCGGATCAGCAGCCTAGTACCTTAGCCACTAGACCACCGTGGCGGGGCAATGGAATATTTGTACACATATAGGATTTGTCGTTTATACAAAAAAGGGAAATGAAATTGACAACGCTTTAACAGATCTGCAGATCTTTTAAAGCCATGGCTTCCTTACAACAACGTATCCGCTTCCATTACACTTGGTAATTGGAACGTCAACGCTATATAATACAGACGCCTGCGAATACGAACTGCCAGTTTTCCTTCCTAAGACTATTACATGAAGTACAAAATGAAAATGCCCTCAGTATATCTGATTTGATTGACTGATTTCCGGGGTTTTACATCCCAAAACAACGATGCGATTATGAGAGAGTAGAGGGCTCCGTAAATTTCGACCACTTGGGGTTTAGCGTGCATTAACAGCGCACCGTACACGGGCCTCAACATTCCGCCTCCATAGAAATGCAAGCAGCCGTGACCGGCATTCGAGCCCGCGACCTTCGGATCACCAGCCGAGCGGCGTAGTCACTAGATCACCGCGTCTCTGAATGATTTGCATAGGTGTCTTTATATGCTGGTAAAGGCTTCTCTCTGCAATAGCGTCGTGTTCCTTTTTATCCATTTTTTGTTGTTTAAGTCCGTACACTATGTTGTCTTTCACTCTTTTGTATATTATTGTTGACAATATTTGCATGTGTAAATTATTCCAGTGTGTTAGCTACCATTGCTGATTACTCGCCACTATCGAAGCTTTTCCGTTACGAAGTGGCCAGGTTTAACATCAAGCTGCGACTTGCAGCTTTTATTACCTCGTCATATTCGCAACCGAAATGCAAATATATTCAATTCATTTCAATTTATTTCAAAATACAGCTCAGACATTGTCTATGTAACCCGATTTTAGAAACGTACCGTTTCTTTTTCTTGTCTCTCCCCCCCCCACCCTTTTTTTTACTTTTGTGAGCGCGGTGTGGGTTATGTCGTTGCATATCCATTTACATGCATGTGCGACGTCTTGCGCGCATATAGATTTCCATACGCGCCCCTATGTTTCCTTACTGGAGTTAGACAGCTACATTCTTTGCTTTCTTTCTTTCTGTTCTCATTGTGACTACACCTCAGGCAAGGCTTTTGTCGTATTCTTCGACAGGCCTCCACGACCCGCCTCAGCACATTTTTCGCTTCGGTCGAATTGTGCCCTGGAAGCTGACGCGCTTTTACCAATAGAATCCCCTTGTTGACATCTGAACCACACAAACTAGGTTGCGTTTCGCCTTGCGACACACTCTTCATAACACATCTCCACCTAACCCGTCCGCTGTGATCGATCCTTCTCGAGGACAAGCTGTTCTTGCGTGCACCATATCTTATAACGTCTGTGTGTATACACGGGTGCTTGCACGCCAGAACACACCGGTCACCTCCACTGCATTTCCAGGGTTCTTTCGCTACCATGCGCTGTGGGATGACAGGTACTGTCTGTGCTTTCGACACGGCGTCAGTGTAGACGTCGTATATGAAGGCTAGCCGGCGGCGCTGTCGTGCTTTTTGACGCCGTAGCTTTAGGTGCTGGTTACGGTCAGGGAGTCTTCGAAGTACCTCGGTTTCGGTAGCCCGATCCACATACGATATTTCTATAGTATAAGCTTGGTCTCCCGAGCCGGCATGGCCGGGTTCCAGACACTGTGTGCGTCGTGTATCTTATCACAGCGTGTGACCAGCGCCTCCTCTATTTTTTTTCTATAGAGGAGGCGCTGGTTTGACTATGTGCTGACGCTTTGGCGTACGATGATCATTTTGCCGTCCGAACGTGCGTGCATAGCGGGCGATGTCGCGTCCTGTACCGCGGGGTATGTTAAGAAAATTGACGTGTCTCTGCGGACACTGGCGTTAAGTAGCGGAGCGGTGGCCAGCAAAAGAAAAGACCTAAAAGTAAAGAGGAAAGGACGTGCGGCTTGTGAGACAATGGAGCGCTCGTTTATGCGTCTGGATTTTTCGCTCAAGCCTGTCATAGCTTTGATGTAGATAAGCTACTTCACGGATAATACTGGGGCATTAATATAGTGCGACGAGGCAGTGGATATGTTTGAGCTGCAGCCGGGCCGGGCGTAGATTGAAAACTCGGTGAAGACTTCGACCCATATCATAGCCTTCAGCCTGCTGCTGCTTGATAATGCTATTAATAATGACAGCGCCACGTAATGGCGATATCATGATATCATGGTAGTGATGTTAATATAGCGATAGCCGTAGTGCTACGTGAGGGTAATGCTGAACCTGACGTGGAACCGGCTTTGCTTTCTTTCGTTTTTTTCTTCTTTTTGCCTTTCGGCATTAAAGGTTCACGTATATTGAAGAATAAGGGCATATCGAAAATAATAATAATAATAATAATAATAATAATAATAATAATAATAATAATAATAATAATAATAATAATAATAATAATAATAATAATAATAATAATCCTATTTTCTGAAAGTCCACCGCAGGGCGAAGGCCTCTCTCAAGGATTTCCAATTTGTCTATATCTTGAGGGAGTTGGTTCCTTCCACTTTATGCCCACGAACTTCTTAATTTCATCGTTCCATCTAACCTTCTGCCGGCCTCTGTTGCATTTTTGCTCTCTTGGTATCCATTCCGTCGCTCTTACTGTCCATCTGTTATTTGGCTTTTGCATGATATGCCCTGCTCAGGTCAACTTTTTTCCCTTAATTGACATAAGAATATCAGCTACACTTGTCTGTTCTCTGATCCACTCTGCTCGTTTTTTTTTATCTTTTGGCGTTACACCTATCATTTTTCTTTCCATTGCACGCTGCGTGCTCGTTAATTTCATCTCTAGATTTTTACTTAACGTCCATGTTTCTGCACCGTGCGTTAGTGCTGGGGTAATGCAGTGATTAAATACTTTTCGCTGTAGTGACAGTAGCAAGTTTCCAGTTATGATTTCGGAATGTCTCCCGAATGCGCTCCATCCCATCCTTATTCTACGGAGAATTTCCTTTTCGTGGTTAGGCGTCGCTGTTAATAACTGCCCCAGACATACGTATTCGTTCACACATTCTCACACATATCAAAATTACACACTACGAATTTTTGCTCTATTATTATTATTATTATTATTATTATTATTATTATTATTATTATTATTATTATTAGTAGTAGTAGTAGTAGTAGTAGTAGTAGAAATGTTAAAGTTCAAACCTTCACATTGCGATCGTACGGCGTTTCCACGGGAGTCCGCGAAAGGTTAGTACTTCTTTCAACTGAAAAGCAAATAAAGGGGTCTTGGCGTAACTTGAGTGGGAATGCTGAGATACGACGTTTTTTGTTATGTGAGGATGACAGCGGGATCTTACTATGCAGCAGAAAGGGTTTTTTTTTTTTCACTCATTAGAACAAAGATGGCCGCATATCTGCTTACTTCTCTGGAAACGACGTCGAAAGACGATATAGTCTTCTGCCGCCTGTGATACGTAACACCCTCTCTTCTCCCCCCTCTCACCCTCCTTTTCTCCCCTCTATCTCGCCTCCGGAATGATGGATACAATGGAGGTTATGCTGAACTCAATTGAAATTTCCCGCGTTCGCCCAACCGAACCACAATATCATCATCATGATCATAGTGGAGGGCTCCGGAAATTTCGACCACCTGAGGTTCTTTAACGTGCATTGACAACGCACAGTCGCGACCGCTACATAGAAAATGCAGCGACCGCGGCACAGTACACGGGCCTGTGGCGATTTCGCTTCCATCGAAAATACGACCGCCGCGACCGGGATCGAACCCGCAAATTTGGTGACCTGCCATTTTGGAATTATATACTGCTCGCTTGTCGGAATGGATACCTCGAGAGGGTAAGCGTAGCCCTGGACAACAGAGAGCGAGATGGGGTGACGAAATGGAGAAATTTGCAGGCATCAAAAGCAATTAGCTCGCGCAGGACAGGAAAGGACGGAGAACACTGGGAGGGGCCGTCGTCCTGCAGTGCACATAAGATATGATGATGGCCCCGCCACGGTGGTCTAGTGGTTATGGCACTCGGCTGCTGATCCGAAGGTCGCGGGATCGAATCCCGGCCGCGGCGGCTGCATTTCGATGGAGGCGAAATGTTGAGGCCCGTGTGCTGTGCGATATCAGTGCACGTTAAAGAACCCCATGTAGTCAAAATTTCCGGAGACCTCAACTACGACGTCTCTCATAATCAGAGGTGGTTTTGGGACGTTAAACCCCACAAATCAATCAACCAATCAAGAGATGATGATGATTATGATGATGACGACGATGACTACGACGACGACTGCTACTACTACTACTCGCCACGATGCGACAACTTCGATATCTGCACAACAGACGCGCCGCTGCGGCGGCGCGCATCTGCCACGCTGGCGAACCTGTGGCGTGAGTCACGCCAGAGAGAGAGAAAAAAAAGAGCGATCACGTGCTCTACATAGGAGACAGATGGAGAAGCGGTCCGGCTCTTGAACCGTGCGTGTCGCTGCAGCGACCCTCGGCTGCACGCGCCACGACGGTCTGCTGCACGGCCCGGCGCGCCGTACATAATAAACGGGCGCCGTGCCGAACCGGAATTGCCGGCTGCGACCACGCTGCGCAGCGGCCCATGTGTGTGATTTTTTTTTTCCTTCGTTCTACTTTCTCGTCTCTTTTATTATTTTTCCGCCATCAAGTTTTCGTTCGCTCTCTGTCCTCGCCATGGCAACCGCTTTAGTTTGCGCGCACACCAGACGCCCGTTCTGTAGTCGTACTCGTCTGCAGCCCGGCTGCCCCTCACTGCTCTCTCCGTAAGCTATAGTTCTTCTAGCCTTGGTCGCGTCCAGCTCGCGCTTCTTTGTGTGTGTGTTTTTTCCCCGTAAATGTTGTGCGTGTCTGTCGGGCGACGACTGCACAATCGCGGAAAACGAGTCAGACGGCCGTTTTCATTTTATTTTTTCCTGAGAGAACGCGCAGTGTGTTTGGTCCTCTTCTGCGTACGATAAGAAGTCGGCGAGACGTTACGTACGCGAAGTGGCCATCGGTCTGAGCATATACCGCCGCTTACCTGTGCGTGTGTTACGTTCGTCGTGTATGTGTGTGTATAACGCTGTGACGACGGTGTGCACCTCAGCTGCTCGACTCGGACCGCAAATGACGTCGGGTACGGTATCTGTTGCGGCCGGCCCGGCCCACGCGACGGCATCTTGGACCGAAGCCGGACGCTGACCAAATCTGGAAGCGGCGACGCCAGCGAAATGCGCTCATAAGGCCGAGGCCGCCGCGCGTGCGTGCCGGTACCGCCTTCTTTCGAAAAAGACTGCGCGTGGGTTCTGTTTATAACACTCTCCACAAGGACACCTCCGAATCGACTCCTTCAACTGGCTTCTCCTGTCGCCCTTGTATGTGCTCTGTGTTTGTGTGTCCAGTACGTGCCTAACCCTGACTGCGGCGTCACACTCGCTGACTCTTCACCGCGCAGATCTTCGTACATGCAGGAGCTCGCAAAAGGAAGGAGAAAACCGCAGCGACAGCGGCGCGCCGGATATCGTCATCACAGCCGTGTGCCCCGCCGCAGAGTCTGTGCACAACCGCGTGTGTACGTGTCGGGTGTTGTGAATCCTTTCGTCATCAGCCAGCGGTGCGTCACGCATCTCGCTTGCCGCGCTGCTGGTCGCGGCCCGCGTCCCGTGCAGCTCGTATAGTGGGCACGCGCGGTCTCCGAAGATCTCTGGATTTACGTATACATCTCGACCAGTGGAGCCGTCGCTCTCTCAAGGCTCGCGGCTTTCATCGAGACGTGTTTCGCCTGCAGTCGTCGTCTCTTGCCCCGTTTGCGTCGATGCAAGCGTGATTGATCTTGTGCGCCCCCGAACGAAGTGCTCGTGTGAGCAGAAAAGGAACCTGATCGCGGTGTTGTTCGCTGCACTCGCTTCTAATCCGCGAAGCCATCTCGGGCCTGTTCTCTCCGCTTCACGTGAGCGCGTGATCGCCGTTACAAGTCCTTCCGCCGGCCGGACGCATTCTTGCCGAGGTAAGCCCGCGGTGTGCACACACGCAGACTCATAGAGCCAGAATAATGTGATTCCGCGAAGCGTGAACACTTGTTGTTTGTTGTTGCTGCGCGTACGATAAATGCGCGCTACACACACACACACACACACACACACACACACACACACACACACACACACACACACACACACACACACACACACACACACGCACGCACGCACGCACGCACGCACGCACGCACGCACATTGTGACTGCCTTTGCGCGGTCGGTAGGTTTCCTGCGTGTGACGTATGAATCGTGTCGGCCTGACGAGGCTCGAACGCCGCGTTTTCGTCGAGAATATTAAGCGATGTTGTCCGCCGAGGCACAGTATACGTTGCGATAGCATGCGTTTCTCCCTTGAGGGAGAGAGAGAGGGAACAAGTGCGGAACGGGAAGCGAAGCGGCAAAATGGGTAAACAGTGTGATTTTTTCGGTGCCCTCCCGTGTTTGCTCCCGATAGAAGTGGTCCCGGTATTTGGGAGCCGTCTTTTCCTTATTGTTGTATATGGGGACCAGCGACGGCAGCAACCCGAGGTGGGCCGTGAAAGGGATGTTTCGCTTTCGGGCACGATTCGGGCTCGAATTACGGCGCCATGATTGCCCAGCTATTTCCGGTTTGCATCCACGTTGCTCTTGTGTGCACCTGCTTGCGACCATGCACGAGAAATGAAACGCGTCGTTCGTTTGTACAGCTGCGAGCAATAGCGACATTTTCTTTCTTTACTTGTATCAGGTTTGGCTTGCAGCCAAACCCGATACAACCTGATGATATAACCTGATGATACAACCTGATACAACCAAACATGACGTTTTTTAAATGACGAAGCGCGAGGAGAAATGCTGTTTTGTGATTACGCGTCCGTGCACCAAGCGAGAACTTCTTTCCTAACGGACGTTTCGAACAGTTTCTCCAGTGCAGGACAGCTTTAAGTCATGAGCTCAGCCTGCCTAGCCAATCTTACCTTTCTTGCATGCTTATGCGTCTCGTAAACACTATGTTGATTTTGCTTGCGACCCAAAAATGGGGGGGGGGGGGGGGGGGAACCTGTCTCGGCTGTCCGCTTGCTGTATGGTAGATGCAGTCATGCGTCAGATGCACGCACTCGCGCATAAAACGTGCGCGTTGTATCCTGTATGATATGGATTAAGTGTAGTTAGCGTTCGAGTTTGTCACTGGCAGGGAGACATCGGCGGGATATCATTTGTCAGCTTATAGCATTAACTGACCACTCCTGCAGCGATAGTCAGCGATTTGTTTATGAATTTCAGAAAAAGCTAATTTCAGAAAAGGCAACCAGGACCGAGGAGTATTCCAACTTGTCCTCTGCGTGGATTCGAACCCACACTCTCTGCGTGGCAGTCGAGCATTCTACCACTGAGCCACGCCTGTGCTTCAAAAATCATCCCTAAAGACTTAAACAGGTATAACGTCTGCCGAGGAATCGCATTAACATGTAATCTTACGTGACAGAACAATAATACGCCACTATACGTCGCAGAAAGTGGATTGCATAACGAGTTCGAGGAATAATTTCAAAGGACACAGGGGTGTATGCTTCGTAGCTCTGAACCCATTACAGAGGCATCATCTACATCATCATTATGAAACAATCTTCAACTTTACCATCATCATTATTACGAATCGCTGCCCTTTATCGTGTCGCATCGCGCCATGCGACATGCGGCAAGCGACGTGCGCAGCCCCGACAGCAACTTGACTTGGCACAAAGAAGCCCAAACCGCAGCTCGGTTCGTTCTCGGGAAAACGACGCCAAGAGACTCTCTAAGGTGTGCAGTTATACAGATTTGCACGTATACAGATTTGCACGTTACAATGCCGCAGTAATTATGGCGTGGTGGGTACTTCCCTACTTGGCGAAATGATAAGAGTTATGGCGCTGCGGATACCTACCACCTCTAGTTGCACTAGTTTTCCCAAGCGTTTAAAATGGCCTCTAAGAACACCGGTCCTCCAGCTTACGCTGCCACTGTCCTGCGGTTCCGCGCGGGCCTGGCTCTTTTTCGGAGGCTACGTTTCAGAGCAGCAGGTTACGGGCATATAGTAGCGCTCTCGGAGATGCTTGCTGCTTGTGCCAGCCCTTCCTCCCCACAAACACACATGCACACAAGTATGCGTGTGTTTGTGGGAAATACACATGCGTCGTTTAAGGCGCGCAACTGTATTTGCCGTGTATTTGTCGCGTGAGCGAAAGTCACCCGAAGAATGGATGCGAACACTATAGGGACTCTTAAAAGCTGCTTTCAGCACTACTTTTGCTGCAGGAATGATTTGGTTCCGTAATTGCAGGCGCACATGCAGTCAATTATTTCTTAAATGCATATCGCGCAGTCAGATTGTTGCGAACGGGCGGTCGCTGGTCTTTATAATAGAACGAAATTGATCTTGCGCTCACCGAGAAGGTAAATGAGAGCTGGAAAGAAAAAAAGAAAAGGCAGGAAAGAATAGCTTTTTCGTCGAAAGCTAAATTTTTCTTCGACGTACAGACAACATTGAGGATATGTCACATAGGTACTTGTGCATGCTCAGCGTTTAAAGTGGAAATACACCAGCCCATTTGATATGTGTGCTCCTGCCGTCCAAGATCTTTCTGTCGCTATCGGCAACCAGAAAGGTGCTATTATCAATGATGACGCTTATTTTTATGCCGCCTGTGTCTCGCGCGTTCATCCCTGCAGGTTAATTTTCCATAACGTATTCCGAAACAATTCGCATTGTGTGTCATTCATTGATGGTGAACGGAATGTCGCCGTATAGTATAACGCTACAACGTTGTTGACGTCTTTCATTGGCTTAGTCATATAACTGGTCCTCAGGAGAGGCCTGGCCCCGCCACGGTGGTCTAGTGGTTATGGTACTTGGCTGCTGATCCGAATGTTGCGGGATCGAATCCCGGTTGCATTTCGTTGGAGGCGAGGTGTCGAGGCCTGTCCACTCTGCGACGTCTGTGCATGTTAATGAACCCCGGGGTGATCGAAATTTCCGGAGCCCTTCACAGCGGCGTCTGATAATCAGATCGTGATTTTGGGACGTTAACCACCACAAATCAATCAATCAATCAATCAATCAACCAATCAATCAATCAATCAATCAATGAACCAATCAGTCACTCAGGAGAGGCCTTACAGCTTCGAAGATCAGTATAAGCGCCGCTGCGTTGTTCGTAATAGCAAGGGTGATAGCGTTAGAAAGTATTACCAAGGATTACCGAGCTTCTGTCTCCGATAGCGTATCCCCGAAGGTAAGCGTTATCGCCTCCTAAGTAACTTTCGCCAATTTGTACAACGCCGTAACGATGAAGTAAGCGCTGGTGCGAGCTTACTGTACGGTTAGCAACTGCAGCAACGATTTCCTTTTGTTATGAGAAAACGCGTTCACTGTCGTCAACAACAGTGAAAGTGCGCGTGCTCCAATCCACGTGGGCGTCCAATCATTCCACGTTCGTGCGTCATATCGCGGACTAACGAGGTGAGACCGCTGCGATGCGTGTCAGTGCGACCGCACGTCCTCGGGGTTCAGTTGCACGCGTGCCGCGGCCAGGAAAGCAGCTAAACTCTACCCGCTCTCCTTTTTTCTTTTAGTGCGGCACACTCATGGGAACACCGCTACACTGATCGTGATAGTCCACTCAGGAAATGACCATACCTAGGGACGCCAATTACCGGAAGCTGACCCGATGGATGCTTGCCTTTCTTCGTGCTTCCTGTTTGTTGGCTATAGCGAACATACCGTACTATAGTAGGGTATGGGGGGAGATAGTTTATCACTTTCTCTAGTAGAGCTAGTCGCTATGCACTTAGCAGGGAGGGAAAAGGAGACAAAAAGGTAGTGAGAGATGATGATGTGAAGAGGAACTAGGAGGGATTTGGGGAAGTGATTACCTAAAAGCCTGCACGGTCTCATGCAGTGTCCTCCGAATAGCTTTAAAACAGCGCTCAGAATTGTTTGTGGAGCGCAGTTTTTACATGCACCCGTTACTGGCGTTAAAGGGCAATTCCGGCGAGTTTTCGTTGTCCACTGATCTCAACCAAATTTTCAGTATATGCTCTCCTCGGTGCTGCAATAATTTATGCCAAGCCAGGCGGTTGTAAGTCATTTACTTTTCCTGAAAATGAATTTTAAGATTCTTTAGCGGATTCCCACGCGAGTCACCCTGTGTATTTGACGTCATTGCCTGCAACGCTGCCTACCCGAGCAGGCAGGCCGCCTAAAGCAAAACGGCGACACATAGGCGCCCAAACCGGCCCTGTCAAGTCCAAAGGGCTCAATACATCGTTTGATGACATCGCCACTTTAATTCTTCTGGCACCAGCTACTTATTTCTGATGACGGTGAGGCTGTGACGTCATCGCATACGCTACACGAAGCGTCCACCCGTTTCGGTTTCGGTTTGAACACATCGTTCATTGGGTTATTTAAAATTATTGGTGAGTTTCCGAGCAAACTGAATGATCCTGGCTGCTTCAGGACTATGAGTACTACTGGAAAACAGTGACATCAGAATAGAGTGGAAAAACCGCCGGAGTTGCCCTTTAAGTTAACGTTGTTGTAGTCGGCTCTCGCCGCAACCGCGAGAGCGAACACGACGACAGAAATCCTGGCGCACGCAGCTCGACCCACGCGACGCACTTCTTTTGCCCAGGTATTCGCATCATCATCATCATCATCATCATCAACAACAACAACAACAACAACAACAACAACAACAGAAAATATATGGCAGGCTCCACGCATTGTGGGAATAGGTGTCATGCAAAGCAGTCACCGACTCTATTGCTGTGCTGGATTTGTTTGTCGTTTAGCCAAGTGTCACGAGTATGGGATATGAACGTCCTTTTACATATTTAGTTCGGTGCGTGACCTAAATTTACAATGCACGTCGACAGCACTGTCGGGACAAAACGGTGGCTCATGGTGTGATGTAACGTCGACACTCACGCCTCTTTATATATATATATATTTGTAAGTGAGCAATTCGCCTCTGCATCTACTTTTGAACCGGACCCACAGAACTTCTTCCCGGAATTATATAATTGATTGATTTATGGGGTTTTATGTCCCAAAACCAGCTGTGAGTGGGTAGTGGAGGGCTCCGGAAATTTTTGCCACCCGGGGTTCTGTAACGTGCCCTGACATCGCACAGTACACGGGCCTCAACAACCGACGCATCCGGTTGAAGCGTATCTGTCGGCGTGGCATGCATATTGTCACGTGACACACAAGAGACTGTGATAACAGAGACCGCACCGTCAGGTAGGCAAGAACTGCTAGCTGAGCAAGATGGCTCCGACTGGGGCGCGCGCTGTGCCAAAAGCAACTTCTTCCTTTTCTTTCTTTGTGTCCATGCTGGCTCGCGCCCGCCGCGCATGTCCCGGTGGCATTATTCCCCCCTTGAAAACGGCATCGTCCCGATGCACAAGAGTTTTGACAGGTACAGCCGAATAAAATTAAAAAAAAAACTAACAGGAAGTGGACGGAAGATGAAAAATGACTAAGGCGGAAGTTCTCTCATCCTAACGCGTAAAATAAGGCTTCAGTCGTACAACGTGCACAATCTCGGAGTGGTGCTTTCGACGATGTGGCGACATAACGCCATCCGGAACAACCTCGTAATTGACGTCACTAACGCGGCGCAACACCTTGTAGGGTCCGAAGTAGTGACTAAGGAGCTTCTCGGACAACCCTTTGCGGCGAACCGGAGTCCACACCCAAACGTGATCGCCCGGGCGGTATTGCACATGTCGATGGCGAAGATTGTAGCGCCGTGCGTCTGTGCCTTGCTGCTGCGTGATGTGCAGGCGTGCTAATTGGCGAGCTTCTTCGGCGAACTGGGTAAGCTCCTCAGCGTCAGGGGTGAGTGAAGCGTCTAGGTCGTGTGGGAGCATGGCATCTAACATGGTTTGAACTTCACGTCCGTAAACAAGACGAAACGGTGTAAATCGCGTTGTTTCCTGAGTGGCAGTGTTGTACGCAAATGTTACGTACGGTAGCACCTGATCCCACGTTTTGTGCTGAACATCTACGTACATTGATAACATGTCGGCGATGGTTTTGTTCAGTCGTTCCGTCAAGCCGTTGGTCTGCGGGTGATACGCGGTTGTCTTGCGATGGCTCGTGTAGCTCAGCTTGAATACGTCATCAATCAGCTTGGATGTGAAAGCTGCTCCCCTGTCAGTAAGAACGCTCGCAGGAGCACCATGTCGAAGAACAATTTGGTCTATAAAGAACTGGGCAACGTCGGCAGCCGTAGCGCTTGGTAGGGCCTTTGTCTCAGCGTACCTTGTTAAATAATCTGTGGCGACTATAATCCACTTGTTGCCGGTCGATGATAGCGGACAAACTGGTGGAGGTGCGGGGTAGCCCCAACTAATGTACCAGACTCCTCCTGGTAGCCCTGCACCTGCAGTGACAACGCCTGTGCACCGGGTCAGTCGACGAATTAGAGGACTGCCTCCTGAGAACGAACCTCTCCCGGAAATGGCGTCAGCGTCACCTCAAGACGGTACGGAAGGCACGACGACTGCTCATTACACCCTGCAGAACCCACGAGTGCCAAAAGTGTTCCACGGCTCCATTTTCGAGGACGTGGATGACTGGCTCGCGCCCGCCGCGCATGTCCCGGTGGCAATATATATATATATATATATATATATATATATATATATATATATATATATATATATATATATATATACCTGAGAGAACGCATGTCTCTCTCATTCTTTATTGCTCTGTATATCGTCACATAAACACACGCGTGAAGCTGTGCTGAGAGTGCACGTGCTTTACGAAGTGCTGCAATCGTCGGTAGTTTCTAACAGCGGCGCGTTTGAGTTCCAGCCGTGGGCGGCGACCGCGCAAAACACGGCGGCGCGTGGGAAGCGCAGATGTGTGAAATGAGGAGAGCCGGTGCAGAGATAAAAGAGAGAGCAATAATGAAATTAAAGGATTAAAGTACCCTAGTTGTTCGAACTTTCATATCCTGGTTTAGGAACATTAAACACCAGTAATCAATCAAAAGAAATAATCACATTTTTTGGCGAGGTGGGATTCGAACAGGTGTGCCCCACGGTCTGAAGGCCGAGCGTAACCACTAGGCTATAACACTCTTGCAGAACGCGCATTTATGGGAACCACATGAATGAATGCGTTGTACTGACGATGGTACACTTGCTCTGGGCAAGAGAAAGAGAAACAGAAAGAAAGAAAGAGATAAAAAGCTGGAGAGAGAGAGAGGGAGAAGCTAGGACGACTTATGCACAACTTGCTATGTGCGACAGAAAGAGAAACTGAGGGAGGAAGAGGGAAACAAAGATACACACAGAGAGAGGAAAGGAGAGCTAACCCAACTTGGTACGGGCGACAGAAAGAAAGCCTGAGAAGGAAAGAAGACAAAGAGCCAGGACCCCCGAAAAGGAAGGCGCTTCGTTA
Source organism: Hyalomma asiaticum (assembly GCA_013339685.2). Lineage (NCBI taxonomy): Eukaryota > Metazoa > Arthropoda > Arachnida > Ixodida > Ixodidae > Hyalomma > Hyalomma asiaticum. Next base: position 43,479,754 of record CM023486.1, read on the forward strand.
AGCCCCACAGCTCCACTGGTCATTGGTTTAAACCGACAGACTTTGACGGCCTGGTGTTCTCTGGTGGCCACCTGCAGCAAGAGTACGGGTGTCCCTGCCTTTCACCATGACTCCCAAAGTTGTCGTGGTGAAGGCCGTAGACGCCGCTTTATGTCATGCGTTCACTTACTCATTTCCCGGTGGCGTAAGGGCGGCGGAAAATAGCGCCGCCCTCATTGGCCCGGGACAGTAAACGTTCTCCGCTCGCGTGCGCAACCAAGCGCTGCACGCCCAACCACGCGACATCGACGGTACCAAAAGGTGACGTAGAGGTGACCACCAACATCCTCGAGGTTACCACGGCAGCCGAGTTCCGAGCAGTAGAGCCTGCAATGATGCTCTCAGATCAAATCAAACCTTTATTTTCCATCGTGTTTTACAGATTGAGGACAACAAAAAAGAACCTAAGGAAAGCTGCCAACTGGCGGCTTGACTAGACCGCAGCACCACACGATCATTGACACGTAGGCGACAGCAACAAAAAATGGTTAGTACGAACAAATGAAAACATGTTATCACATTATTCAAACATTGTCACATTGTTGAAACGCGCTGTCACATTAACAATAAAGAAATCAGAGCACATTACCACTGCTGAATAAAATTGAAACGCAGTAGGAAAAAGAAAAAAAGAAAACACAACGCATGAAAAAGTGAAATCAGGTTTTTTTTTCTACATTGCTCCAGTACATTGCCCTGCGGCACACCACGAAGTAGCGGCGGGACTTGTGATCGCGGTTATCTGTTTCAGCAACTTGTCGCCGATTAGACAAATACGACCGCAAAGAATTATGGGACCCTAAGATTGGCTTTAATGGTTGAACGCGATGTCGATGCTTGGTTCCATTCTCATCGCGCTCTCTTCCGCTTGCTATGCTCTTGAACCGCCTAGCCGCGTCATTGCCATGACACCACTTGGCAGAAAGTGCGCGTTACTTGCGTTACCGCGTGGCCTCCTTCGCCGTCTTGCGCCATTTGACATAGATGCGCCATCGAACCTCGCCGATGAAGATGGCACCATTATAACTGAGACTTGAGCAAGTTAATGGTACATCTCGAGGGGGGTACAGCGCTACACGAAACACGGACAATGAAGAAGACCCACCTCCGCGTCTTCTTCTTTGTCCGTGTTTAGTGTAGCGCTGCACCCACTTCAAGGCGAAGATGACAGCAGGGCATATGCGGGGTGGCCGAGTGTGTAACGCATCGCTCTCAGGAGCAAGGAATCCCAGGTGCGATTCCCCGGTCGCTGCAGGTTTTTTTTAGGGGCGAAGCTCCTTATGCCGTGGGTCTGTCCATCCTCCGTTTGTAGTAGCCACCTCTAGTTCATGAAGTGCTCACTAGATGGCGTGATGGCGCTGCGGTGCTCGCTTCATTCAGATGTATGGGAACGCGTAGTATGGGAGTCTGTCTGTCTGTCTGTCTGTCTGTCCGTCCGTCCGCCCGTCCGAGCGCTGCGGTGCTGCTTAGCTAGTACGGGAATTGATCAATAGATGGCGCGGAGGCGCTCGCTCCGTGATCTAGTGTGATAGGAGAGCGCTAGATGGCGACACACAGTGTTTGTCACGTCTTTGATGATGTACTGGGCAAGATTCACGGAAGATTCACGGTTTTTACCGATGAACGTCCGGAGCTTCGCCTACTCATCATCATTCACTCCGTGGATATGCGTGGATTTTTTTCTTATTTCTTTCTTTGCATCTACCTCAAGTTTGCGCTCACGGACAATGCTGATTTTTCGCTCACAACCAACGACGCCGACACCGACACCGAAAATTCTGCGAAATGAGCTCTTTAACGCTATCGCGTTGATCATTTTAGCGCACAGCCACGTATACCATAAATTTCCAACTTATTCAGCATAGCCCTGTTTATAGTTTTAGCCGCCATTGCCCTTTTGCCGCGCTTGGGCTAGTAGATTTCGGACAATACCAGGCCTCAAGAAAATCGTCGCCACCCGACGGTGATGACACCGACGAAAACGGCTACAACGCGCACGGCTTGTGACCCGTTGAAAGGGTACTAACACGCGTTGCAGGCCGTGCTGAAGTGCGTGACAGTTCTGTGCGCCCACGCGGTCGATCTTGTTTACCTCGTTGCAAATACTAGATGGTTTGATTGATTGATTTGTGGGGTTTAACGTCCCAAAACCAGTTCTGATTATGAGAGACGCCGTAGTGAAGGTCTCCGGAAATTTCGACCACCTGGGGTTCTTTAACGTGCACTGACATCGCACAGCACACGGGCCTCGACATTTCGCCTCCATCGAAATGCAGCCGCCGCGGCCGGGATTCGATCCCGCGACCTTCGGATCTGCAGCCGAGTACCATAGCCACTAGACCACCGTGGCGGGGCAAATTCTAGATGGTGCTGCTTGCACCTGGCGTTCTGTCGTTTCTGGCTGGAGCTCTCCCGAGCCGACACAGAAAGTAGTCGGTAATGAACGGCCTGTGAATAATTATCTGTCGCGCGCTGGAGCAGTTGACGCGTCGTGTTGTGATTGATTGATTGATTGTGGTTTGGTTAGGAAAGGACGCTAATTTCTGCAGCCCGTGTAGGGAGCACGGCTAAGCGTCCCCGGGGGTGGGGCAAAGGGAGTGAAAGAGTAACAGGCTATCAGCTACATATTGCAGCAAAAAAGCATCAGGCGAAAAATTTTGTATCAGCACCCCCTAAGTAACCATGGCAGCAGTGACTCAAGCTGCGGGACAAGCTCGCTATATATAGGCTGTACGGTTAGCAACTCTCGCAGTCCTTTTTATTGCCGCCAACAAGATGAACAGCAATAGCGAGAACAACACAATATGTATGAGTACAATGCGACAACCGCTACATATAAACGTGTGCAACAACTAGGTAGGACGCCTCGCAGCACTGATCTTCCATGCTGCATGCAGGGGGCGCATCTGTCGCTAGTAAATCAATAGAGTGCAGTGGCGACTATGGCTACGGAATAAATGTTTCTAAGGTCACCTTACCCGTCTCACACATTTATCCAGGATGTTGCATGTTGCAGAGCGTGACGTGAATTCTATTCCGAGGTGTCGTGGCAGGCGCTACAGGCTTAGCGGCGTACTCTCGATCTCTCGGTGTGGTATTGAGCTGGCAATAGGCCATGCCGCAAGAAGCGATAGCGCGCTACTCTTCTCGCTCATATATATATATATATATATATATATATATATATATATATATATATATATATATATATATATATATATATATATATATATATATATATATATATATATATATATATATAGAGAGAGAGAGAGAGAGAGAGAGAGAGAGTGCTCCGCAGAACTGCGCGTGTTTAGTTCACCGCCTCGTCTTATCTCATGCTGGCAGAACTGCACATAGCGGTTGGCTTGTTTCCGTCAAAGAAGCTTTCTGAGGAGGACTGCTGCGACATCTGAGAAGGGATGGCAGATTAAATGTTGTCGCCCAGTTTTCTGTGAAGAGTGCTGCGGTGCAGGAGCTCTTTTATTTGTGCTTGGAGGCTCTATGCGTTGTTGTCAAACGTTTTTTTTAATGATTTTATTTTCTCCTTATCTGCGCGCGAAGTTGCGGAGCACCATCACTGAAAGCAATGTGCGAGCACGCGCCATTATTGTGTGGTTCATCGTATGAAGGAAACAATTTGCTGAAATCGACATTTCACTTTCGCGAGGGCCATCTTTGCTTAAGCATAAAGAATAGTATAACTATTCACTAATAGCAATTTATTACGTGACTTAATAGGTGACTAATAACTTGCAATTAAAAACCGAGATCACAATATGCTTTTTTATTTTTTAACAAGCATGTTAATACGCAGCTCGAACTGAGAGGAGAATTGTTCACATTTAGCAGATTTGATTTTGGCCTTTCAGGCCAAAGTCTTACTTAAATCCCTTGATGCGAAGAAAAAAGACAGGTGTTTCGGAGTAGCCGTTGCGAAAATGCATTGTGCACTATAAAGCCAAAAAGAAAAAAAAGCTAAAGCCATTTCTATACTTGTGAAATCTGAGTAAACAATAGAGCTGGGCAAAAGGGTGTGATGGTCATTATCGCTGTCATGAGGCACTATGATTGTCACTATCAGTATCAGGAAGCAGTCGGCTGACAGCAAGGTGTGGTTCCACTTTTTTTTTTGTGCACAACCCCAAACTTTTATTTCATTTTTTTTTCGTTATTTTCTGTCTCTCTTACCTTTATTATATTGTCCTTCGCGTAATCACAATAATCTAACACTGTTGGTTATGGGTCAAGGGCACGGTATAAGTACTCTTTCGGTGTGTACACTTCCCGGCCTACTTGCAGACGCGGTTGACCTGACGAAATATCGGCACATACCTTCATGCATGAACCGCCGACGATGGCACATACGTGTTGGCACATACGACGCTGGCACATACATACGTGGCACAAACCTTTGAAGGTATGTGCCAATATCAACAACGCGCGTCCAAGCCCACTGTCGCCAGCGCATACCTATCGGAGCTGCGGCGAAACAAATACAGGAAAAGATTTTCGCTCAGGTTTCTGTAGCAACCGGCGCTTTGGGCAAATCAGAAACGACGAAAGTGGATCCTTGGCGGAGAAGGAAAGCGCCGGTCTCGCGCAGGTCCCAGAGTTGGTCGGACGTCCGCCGCGGTGGTGTAGTGGTTATGGTACTCGGCTGCCATCCAAAAACACGCGGGTTCGATCACGGCCGCGCCGGTCGCATTTTCGGTGGAGACGAAAATGCCAGAGGCCCGTGTGCTGTGCGTTGTGAGTGCACGTTGAAGAACTCCAGGAGGTCAATGTTTCCGGAGCCCTCCACTACGGCTTTTCTCTCCTCTCTATCTTTTTCAGTCCCCTTACCCTTTTGCCCACGGACACATAGCCGTGCTTCCGACATGGGCTGAAGAAATTTGCATCCTTTCCTTCGCCGAACCTCAATCATCAGACGCGCCGACTCGTGATGGACGCGGGCGTCTGTCACCGAGTTCGGGTTTCGCGCGAAATGCAAACGCCGGAAGTTTCGTCCAACCTCCGATAGGCAGGCGCTGCCGTCAGTAGGCGTACGGGTGTTGAACGCTGGTGCTTTTTCTGGTCGATCGCGTTGCACGAATGTCATATCTTAAAGAGTATATGTCTTACGGTGTGGTCAAGGGCAAGAACGGGCCCGCTCTTCTGCGTGACAGCTCCGCTGTTAACTGCGAACGCCAGGACGCTTCAAACGTCGCCTTTACGAGTGAAGATTACGGCGTCATTGGGCCCCATTTGCATCGGCCTCCTCCTAAAAGAATTGTTTTCTCGCACGTTCAAATTACAGTCCGTACCATTATATGCGTAGGTGTTAGTTAAGTGGTAGTTTACGATTTTCCTGATGGATTTCACACCGAGAAATTGAATTTCGTTCACTGACGCGCCTGTGCCATGGCGGAGGTCTTGTGCTGTCGAATGCTCCGGGAAGCACGGCAGCAGCTCGAGATGATTATTTCCGACGTGGTCCTTATCGCTATCGAGTTAAAGAGAGGGAAAGGTACCACAGATATTATTTTTCAGGAAAACAGAAGAAGAACCAACCAATCAAAATTAGAATAACACGGATGACTCCGGTTTGGCGTGAGTCGACCCGGAAACTATGCCGTACCGGTTCAGGCTGCGTGGAAGCCGTTTTATTTCCGGCCTGTTTATTCAACCCCGGCGCGTCTGCTGCGGAGCTTGAGCCCACGAAGCGTATACGTGGCACGGTTGTGGGGTCGAGAAAACATTCCAGCTTCCCAAACCACGTAAAGAAAAAAAAATGGCGGGGGTGAGAAAGGTAACTCGTGAGAATGGAGGAGGGATGTGTCAGCGTGCCAAGAAACGGTCCTCTCACTTTAGTAATACCTCAGCCTTCTTTGCGTTTCGCTTTCTCGTTTTTGTCACCGACTCGAACATTTCCCTATGCACTGAAGTTTGCGTCACTTGGAATTTAAAGCGCTGAACTCTTGCTGTTGAGTTCCGCAAGAAAAGCCTAATGTAGGACGAGGAAGACTAAAAATTGAAAGAAAAATGACATTGGAGTAAAGGCGGCCGTAGAGCGCCGGACACAGCCCACATCTTCGACAGCACATCCTCGGCAATGTGCTCGTGCCTGGTAGGCAGCGAGGCCTTAAATATAGCGCACAGCGTACCGGTTATGTCCGTGTGAGATCACTCGGTGCGAGAGCGCTTATTGGTGGCCTCGAACATGCTCTTGCCTTCTCTCTCTCTCTCTCTTTCGTTATCTTGTGTACGTCAGCGCGACGTCACTTCGCTCCCGGCTTCTAGCGATTTCGTCATTTAGCAGCGGACGGTGCCAGAGACGCGGTCCTCATTTTTTGCGCCCGGCACGCTACGTGAGCCTCCGAGTGCGCGCTGAGTGTTGTGGTAGTTTAACTGTAGAACAGGCGAGGGTGGTGGGCATGAGGGTGAGGGGGTGCGCATGAAGACGAGTGTCTCTCAGACTAGGATTCGTACGCTGGGAACACAGGGATACCGGCGACTCGGCGTGTTGACTGTCTTCCCCTCCCTGTGCACGCGGCACCCGTCCGAGATATGTTTTCTTTGCTATGGCGCGTCGTCGTGGTGTCGTGATGTGCGCTGGGAGTTTCACCGTCTGAGCTAAGCTCTATGCCGCCGTCTAGCGTCGACGCATCTCGCTTGAATCTCCTGGGTCCTTGCCGTTCTTTTAGGTTTTCTTTTTTTTTTCTTTGGCGAGCTGCGTGCGCCCTCTCCCCAGCATGCCGGTGCTCGAGATGGGTTTCGCGAGTGAAATTTACCGCGCCGTAAGCTGTTGAAATGTGCCGCCCTTGCGTCTGGCACTCTATGCCTGACGTTGCATGCATCCAGAATTTGTTTTTTTTTTTTAACGATACGTCTTTGCAACGTCGCACGCTCAGGCATTGCTATTTGGGGCACTTCGGATGATAGAAGGCTTCGCTTGTCGGTTACGACAACGCTGCTCATTTTTCACTTCTTCCGGCGTTATCCTGCTCTATGACTCAAGAGCCAGCACACGGCGAGCATAGCGACCTTCTCTCGCCCTTGACAAATCTGTGTTTGTTTTCATACCTCAATGGAGGCACGTGTGGGAAAGATGCATAGATATATCCGTCTCTTTTACACCGTGATTGATGCAACACCACGTAAAAGAAAAAAAAACGCTCCTTATGGCTCAATAAACGTGTGGTTTCCTTATTGGCGATGATGTCTAGTTGGCATTCCATAAATACCGAAGGGCTAAGCGCGAAATAGTAGACGAGGGACAAGGCATACGAGCATGCACTGCCAGAAGTAGAACGCTGCCAGAAGCTAATCAGATTGAACAGAATATATCGCATGGTGCGCACCACCCCAAAGGTGCGCGCCTTGCGATGTATTCTACATTGCCGCATCTATGCTCTGTCGCGAAGTGAATGCGTTGTAACTCTTCCATTGTCGTACCCTACTCCTTTACTTTGCCGTTGCTACTTAGCTGAAAACTTGTTTTGAATGCATAGTGAACTCGCCCCAATTTCCTTTTTAGCTAATTTTCTTCATGCACTGCAGTATATTTCACACGATGGAGAGTTTGACACACTAGCCCTATTTTTGAGACCATTTTGAGTTGTGGTGTCACTTTATCCCAAAAATAAAGAAAAAAATTGTGTTCGATCCCTCTGTCGTAGGAATCGGTATAACGCGAAAGTGAAACCTGTCTTCGGACATAAGCGGCAATCTGGCGAATCAAGGCGAGGGAGATGGGTTGGATACTGTGGGCATGTGAAACCCTTGCATGTACACATCACCGGCACCTCGATACTGCACATAGATCATCGACAGTTGCACGCAAGCGGGAGCTCTTGAACGACTCACATTTCTCCGGATACACTGTATTCAACCCAACAGCGCCCTGCGCAAACGTGCTGTAAACCAGGAGCGTCCGCAAACGGTGAAACCTCGCAAGCGAAACCGAACTGTTTGCACGCGGATCGCTTTGTGAACGCACACTTCGCGGTTCGAAAGGCACATCATTTGCTTGTCGGCGGCCGTCTTCGTGTTACTGGAATAAGCGCATCGCAACGCATATGGCTATCATATACATCACACAATATAAATTATGTAGTGGCCTTGGCTGAAGTAATTTGCTGGCAGAACATCGAAGCTTGCACTGCATGGCAGTAGAGGAGTCGAGACTACTGAAGCGCTAACTGCGGCAAGCGCGCATATTCACTCGGCAATTTGCGACTTCGCTCCATCGTTCCTAGGTGGCGGTACCACCGCTGAGAACAAAGAGTGCAGTGAAAAGGAGGCGATGACAATTTAAGAGTGAGGAGGTTTAGCAAAGATATAAAGCCCGTTTTTCCATTTTTCCTTCGTACTATAAGTGTACCGGTAGTGTGATGGTAGCGCTTCTAGCTCCTAATGTCGAGCCCTGGCTGGCTGTGGTTCGAATTCGAGTACTTTTTCTATCTTGAATGCGTGTTTATTTTTCAGACGTGTGGTTCCGTTACGGAAGTACGTCACAGATTTCTTGGTGTACCCCGGCATAAAACACTTTCGTGTAAAAAATAAAAATAAGAAAACAGCGCTGCACTCTTACAACACTTTAAAGTGTGCCACGGACTTGCCTCGCACGTGTATCTTTATCGTGGTAATTGAGGGTGTGTTCCAATACTCACGGTAGACGACTAAATAGACAGCCACGTAACAGCGGCCATCTTAAGTCCCATTCCATTTCTCACGCAGACGGCAAAATAGACAGCTTCGCGAAGACGGCATACGAAGACAAAAACGATGCAGGCTACTTTGCTGTCCAAACAAGATGGCGGCTGCGAGGATTGCTTGAATATCCACGGACCTCGCCGGAGTGGTCGTCTGCTCGCAAATGGGGGCTTTCTTACGCGATTTACATGAGCTGCATTGAGTTTTTCGTAGATTGAAACACATAAGCAAAATTAACGAACGTTGTAAGCGTTCTTTTTCCTTTCTTTTGTCGACGCGAGATGGCGCCTCGTCGTGCAAACGTCATCCGGGCGCGTTCCATTACTCGGACGACAAGCACGCGAAGCTGTCTTTGAAGCTGGCGAAATAGGCTGTCTACGATGCTGTCGAGAATTGGAACACAGCCTTCGCGGGTGCCTTATTTTGGCATACAGACGTTACCACGCTGACACCTCAGCTTTATTCCGGCACATTCAGGTGTTGAAGTTATGCTATATTTGCTGGGGACATTCGTGTCCTGATCGCGATAGTTAATAAGTCACCATGTGTTTTGGAGGGCTCCGGATTAACTGCGACCTTCTGGGGTTCTTTGACGTGAACCCCGATCGGAGCACGACGGCCATGTTCATTTTGCCCCCCCCCCCCTTCCGCCTGTCATCAAAGGGAGTCCGCCGTGGCTGGGATTCGAACCCGCACCTCGGAGCTGGACCTCGGAGCTCGGAGCTGGAATTATAGTTAAGTGACAATCGGAATGTGCAGAACGACGCACGCAGCTTTAGCTTGCTGTCCACAAGTAACCGCCCACAGCTATATCCAAATTATTCAAGTGGTCACTGTTGTGAGGAGTTGCCTGTTAGAATTTCTCAGAATGACTGTCAGAATCTTTGGTGAAGTAGCTCGCAAAGTGTCAACCCGTGTGTACGGTTTGCAAGATGGCAACTTGGCTTTTGTACAAAGTTTGTGACTGTATAGTGTCCGTTAATGGGTTGAATTCTTAGGAAGCGGGCAGCGTCATTTCATTATGCATTGATGCGGCTTCTTTAGTTAGTGTTCAGTCAGAGAATTTATACGTTTTTGTCAACAGAATTTAAGATTTACTGGGGAGTCTGTTAAACCGAATTGTTATTCTTGTATGGCGGATATAATTTTAAGGCTCCAACCATCAAAATCCAAATGCTAAAGGTGAACTATTGCGATACGTTACTTACAAGGAGTTCTTTCTACGGGCTGTTTAGACCTGTAGGTTATAAGCAAGTAAATCACACCTTCAGATGTAAAATTTTTGAGAGCTCGTCGTCTAGAAAAAAAAAGACCGTGTTATAGTTTTTTTTTTAATCTAGAACGTGCATATTTCAACCACGGAAGTGGCACAAACACGCCCACCACCGGGGCCGCATTTTATAGCTATTCACCCCAGCCGGGAGGCTGAGGACATTACGGATACGGCACACAGCCGTTACGTCTTGCGCTCAGTGCAAGTGCGTGGGCTGTTGCCCGAGGCCTCGCACAAAGCGCCACCTTATAAATAAACCTTGGCTCCCGTTCGTGGCCCGGGCCGTCGTGGCCCACATTTCTTGGGCGCCCGCGTGCACTTGGAACAGACTTCAAAGTCTCAGTGACCGCCGGCTGCACAAAGGGATGCGAGCTGAGACGGCAGTCCGTTTAACATCGCGCCAGATTGCGTGTCTGCGCCGTTAGCGTGCGACTCGTTTGCCGGGTGCGTCTTTCTGACACGCTTATTGGCGATGTCAGGTCGTTGCCGAAAATAGGCGTTTGAATGTCTGTAGGTGTGTCTGGCAGCTATTACAAAGTTTGCCGAACAGCGCGCCCTGGCCTAAAGAGAGACGTGGTTGTAGATACTGTGTGGAACGTGCGTTTCGTATATGAGTACGTCGCCTTACGAAACGTAGTAAAACGTAACCTAGTTATACATGGATCTTGCGCCACCTTCTTAAGTATTCCTCGGACAATCGAGACAAGGAGCTAGGTAGTCCTTAAGCCCTAAGAAAAGAAAGGTTCCATTCCGCGCTCCAACAATTCCATATGCTTCCGTAAGAAGTCCTCATATACTACATAAGTTTGTCGTATATTCATATGAGCCTTAAGGAGGAGTGCCAATATTTTAATGGCCGTGCGGAGCGTCGCAGTAGGGCCGGGTGACTTTCAAGCATTTGGGCTGTAGTCGGAAATAAAGAAACCGATGACACACACACACACACACACACACACACACACACACACACACACACACACACACACACACACACACACACACCACACACACACACACACACACACACACACACACACACACACACGCACGCACGCACGCACGCACGCACGCACCACACACACACACACACAATGAATGAGAGAGAGACAGACAAGCAATGGATCCTCATTTAAACCTGTGCCTTTCGCATGGCTTGGGACGACTGGTGGAGACATCTGTCGTGTCTTAGTTGAAGTACTGATGGCTACTCTTAGACATTAATAAAATGACCAAACGTCTGCTGTGTGAGGTACGCCACGTACCTTGTTTGCTTGTGATTGTCCTTGCTTCAATGCACAGATGCATGCCCCTAACGTTCCGCTCGACAGGAGTGACAAACGTCGCCCTGCGGAAAACACATTACTAGAGCGTAGTTTCAGCTATCGTCAGACGCCTTGTCCTACAAGCGCCTGTATTTGTCCTTTTTGAAAGCTTCAGGACTGACAGAAAGTGTTTTCGTAATGAAAACCTTAAAAGGAAACGCTTTCAGAACGTATATGAGTTGCTTATATAGCTGGCCATACATTTTTAATTACTTCAGTAATTTTGGACTTTTACTTTCAAAACCCAGTATATTATTTTTGGAACGCGCTGCGGCGAGAGTCTGCGTTATTTTATGCCCTGGGAATTCTTAACTTACATTTCCATCTTAGTGTTTATATCTTAGTGAGTGTTTTGACGCGGTAGCCTTAGGGAAGAGCTTGTGTTGCAGAAAACCCGGCGTGGACGTAGCGCCGAAAAAAAAAAAAAACCATCCAGAAGCAACGGGACTACGGAGGCCCTCCTATAGGAACCGATGCGCTAAATATGCATTAGTGAACGAAATCCTACATTACGAAGTAAGATCCGTCAGAAAAAAAAATGTAAACTACGACTTCTCTGTAACCTATACATGATAGCTGGGACTGGAATTCGAATTGACGAGAGAAAGATAATTCTTTTCCGAGGAAATTCAAATACAAGCCCATTTCCCTGCAATTTATAGAGGAAGCGCTGCTTTTAATTATATAGGCGACGCGAACGGGGCGCGATAGTGCTATTGCGTTCCACACTTAAAGGCGAAGCTTGAGTGCCCTCCAAACTTGCTTTTCAAGAGCGGAAGCTCTTTAGGCGCTCGGTTAACTTGTGCTCCTTCGGATAAAACTATCATCATCGGCAAGTGAGTGCACGTGCACTTCTATGAAATGCACGGCATTTGCGCGCGCACTTTCTTTTTCTTCTGTTGGGCTTACGATGATTATGATTGTGTTCTGGTTGAGGAAAGGACGCTATTTCTACAGATGATGATGATGATGTGGTTCGGATAAAAAGGACGCTAATTTCTGCAGCCCATGTAGGGAGCACGGCTAAGCGTCCGTGGGGTTGGGGGGAAAGGGAGTGAAAACGATAGAGAGGAGAGAAAGGCCGCGTAGTGGAGGGCTCCGGAAATTTAGACCACCTGGGATTCTTTAACGTGCACTGAAAACGCACAGTACACGGGCCTCTGGCATTTTCGCCTCCATCGAAAATGCGTCCGCCGCGGCCGAGATCGAGCCCGCGTTCTTTGAGTGGCAGCCGAGTACCGTAACCACTGCACCACCGCGGCGGACAATTTCTACAGCCCATGTAGGGAGCACGGCTAAGCGTCCGTGGGGCTGGGGGAAAGGGAGCGAAAGAGATAGGAAGGAGAGAAATGCCGTGGTGGAGGGCTCCGGAAATTTGGACCACGTGGGGTTCTTTAACATGCACTGACAACGCACTGTACACGGCATTTGCGCGCGCACTATTTCTTTTTCTGCCGTTGTGCTCATGCCCCCGAGACCACTGCTACATAAAGTCGGAGGTGTTTCGTAGCATAGCATAGCCTTTTATAGTATAGTGAACGGGGGAGAGGAAAGGGAGGGGGAGGAGGAAATAAAGGAGGATTGGAGAGGGACAAGCATAGCGTAACCATGTACAAGATTTTATTCGAAGGGGTGGGAAAGGGAGATGAGCAGGAGGGAATAACGAAGGGAGAGGGTAGAGCATAACATAGCCTTGCATAGTAGAGTATATAAGGGTGTGGGAAAGAGTATATAAGGGAGTATATAAGTAGAGTGTATAAGGGTCTGGGAAGGAGTATATAAGGGAGTATATAAGTAGAGTATATAAGGGTGTGAGAAGCGTAAGGAGCAGGAAAGAGGGTGAAGCATAGCGTGGGCTTGTACATAGCACCATAGCAAGGAGCTGGAAAGGGAGTGGACGCTGAGGAGGAAGGACGGGAGGGTGAGGAAGGAAAGGAGGAGGACGTGACCACCGCACATGGCTCGCCAAGCCAACTTGTACCCCGACACGTGACCCAAATCACATGACATGATGTCACCGATAGTAACGTGACATATTCCCGTCAAGACCACGTAACAGCTAGGCACCTGACAAATAACGTCAATTAGGTTAGCTTGTAGAAATCTGAAAAAGCTGGATTGGCTACTAGCGTCGCTCTTAGTCCAGTCTTGCACGGCTAGTGCAAGCTTTCCACTTCCTTTTTTTTATAAGTTTCGCACCACCCGAAATGCTGCGACCATGTCCGGGAGCCCAAACTGCTTGCTAGATCTAGGCAGTGGGGCACGTAATCCGCTACGTTAACATTGTGGGAGGAACATGTGTGCGGAACGAGAATCGCTTGAAGAAAGGACTATCATGTGATGCGTGTGTACATATATCATGAATTGTACGTTGCAGTAGCTAAACGAAGCGTTTCAATACTGCATGTCCCTTTCATCTAAGTGGAACTTGTATTTGGGAACCTGCCATACGTGGCACGCATGTTAAACAGCCGGCTCGACCAAGGTAAAAGTGACCAGGAATTTATGTCTTTTGGTGTAAGAAGATCAGAGAAACGAAATACAGAAAGCCCGGTGATAAAGAACAACATACGGTAATGCGCCTAGAAGGAAGTACATATTGATGAAGGATATCATAGGCCCGAGAGATGTAATCTGCTGGTTGGTAGCACCATCTAACGAGCGTATGTCCTTCAGTATAGATGAGCTTCGCCCTGAGATAACGCGGTCCGAGTCACTGTTTCTTAGGGTTTTGTTCCTCTCGTAATTGGTCGACAGATAATACCACCTTCGGGGCTCCTGTCTGCTAGGGTGCGTGGGTGCTCTTACCGATGTGCGGTGCTAACCGGAGCAGTCGTTGAGCTAAAACGGTCCACTAACCGTTCCCAAGCTCGGAGAGATGCGGGGGTTGTATCTGTGTCACTGAGCCAAAGGCGGCCATACGGAGGCGTCAGGAAGCGATGCAGATAACCTCTAGCCGAAAGTGAAACAAACAGAGGCCGTTATTTCTGCGCGTTCGAGAATAGAAGCGCGCCGATCGGTTCCACGTGGCAAGCGTCAGTGACGTCGCTCTTCGTCTTGGGATCGAATCACGACAGTGGCGATCGTGTTTCTGCAGGTTTTCGGATGCAGCACACATTGGAGCGTTCTCTCGTAATTCGCATATCGATGCACCCGAAGCTTTTAAAGACGATGGTCCTTCTTGGGATAGTTGAATGTAGAAATTTTGGTCTGTCTCTGTTTGTCTGTCTCTCACACGATTCAACCACCCGTCCAAAGTTTAAGCACTTGCCTAACGCCCAGCCACCTTGAACTGGTAGCTGCGTTCATACTTGTGAACGTAGTCCATCGAAAAGCAATTACTACTCATATCTGAGGCGCAACATCAATACGTAAGTATTACGTGGGGTGTTCCTTTAAGAGAAAATACATCGATACATAATTATGAAGACCCTAGTGTTTGTTAGGCTGCGCTAAAGATGCGACGCTATGCACGAAAAAGGCCTCTGCCGACGATTTGGTGCTGCCACCTGGCAGTTGCCCAGGGAAACTGCACAAGCTCACGTTTCCCGACGGCGCTTCCAGATCGCCTCCATATCTCACGCAGCGTAGTGCGGCTGGCAGAAGACTATCGTCTTTCGGCGACATTTGAAGCGAAGCGCGCAGATACGCGGCCAATTTTTTTCGTCTGTAACGGGCACCTGTAATCTTTATTGGTGATCTACCCTCCCTGCTTCATACTTATCTTTAGTTATGTGTTGTCGCGTTATAGTTTTGCGAATAGAGCGAAGTGGAATAAGAATAGCGAAAGCGAAAGTTGGCACTCACCTTTTAGTAGCACAAAGCTCCCAGAGGTTCTACTCTATCATGGAACACGGAATTATATTTCGTCCTGGTCAGCCCTGATTGGTCATTTCTGTTTCTCGAGGCAGCACCGACCAATCAGGGGTTCGGGATTGTTCGGGAACCGAACAGTCAGGGAGTACCAGCGCGGAACTGTGCTTCGTACTCCGTGGCATAGTATAGGTCGCAAGGAAACCTGTACGGATTTCTAAGAAACGAAAGATTCAGCGTTGGCGCAAAATTCGTTCTAGTGCGGGGTTCGAACCCGGGACCGACGCGTCTCAGGGGCGGTCGCTCTACCAACTGAGCTAGTCAGGAGGCTGGGAAACGGAAGCGCTTTCTTTTCTTTTTCAGTAAGCTAGTCGTGCAGATGAGGTCTCAAGTTCTAGGGGATAATGTGGTCGCAGGTAGCGCAATACCAGGTCAATTGGAGATCCTATCCGAGAAGCCTATGCCTTGCAGTGGGCGTAGTCAGGCTGATGATGATTATGATGATGATGACGACGGACGATGATGATCATTATGAAGAAGAAGAATTAAGGTGTGCCGTCTGTGGACAGAGCTCAGTCTCGACACACGTGATATGCGCAGAAGAGGTTCGCATGACGTCAGTGGCGCAGGTGGTCACAGTTTCAATGGCGCAAATAGCTTCGCGTCTTGAGGTGTGCGCGCGAGGATGAAGCAGTGAAAGAGGTGGCGAGAAATGCTACTCGTATGAAAGCGTCAGCTGTACGCGAAAATGCCAGAGGCCCGTGTATACGTTGTGGTGCCAGTGCACGTTGAGGAACCGACAGATGATCAAAATTTCGGAGCTCTCAAACACGGCGGTTCTCTGGTTTCGCCCACGGACGCTGACCTGTTCTCCCACAAGGGCTGCAGAAAATAGTGTTCTTTCCTTAAATAGTTAGTTAGTTAGTTAGTTAGTTAGGGTTTAGTGGCGCGAAAGCTACTGAGGCCAAGCTGCGCCAGCCACAAGGTAACCGTTCCTTAAATAATAATAATAATAATAATAATAATAATAATAATAATGCACGTCAATCGTGTGCTCTCTCAAGTAACATGCAAACCTTATTTTTCAGCTTCTATGGCGAAAATTAGAACGCAAGTCCCACCGTAGTATTCACGAGAACTCTTATGTACAAATGCCCTTGGCCTAACATTTTATGCCTGACACGTTGTCGCCAGCACATTGCGTAACGACATCTTTCATTTGAGCTGACTTTGTTACTGGACATGTGACGTGCCGCAACAAGCACCAGAAAGAGGACAGAAGGTGGCTCTTCTCGCCTGTACTGATTTTGCGTAGTGACGCTTCTTGTTGAGCATTTCTTTTTAAAATCCATGACCTAATTCTTCGGCCAGTGTATTGCTTTCCAAAGAATTCCCCGCTAGCAATTCAGAACACGTCGCATTTCCTACCGTCTGTGTTTCTTTCCTCTTTTTTTCGAAATCTGTGTGCTTGTATTACGAGGAGATACGAACAACGAAATGATAATGTTTAGAAGAAAGTAGTAATACTCTTCTCTAGTTGACAGGCCACATTGTGTGAGGCCTTCCCTTTAAATCAGATACCCAGCAATGAAGGAATGAGAACGTACAAATTATGGAGTGTTTCACGAGCAAGACGTTTCCACTCGGGCTGCTAAGAGACCCTGCTGCGTCGAATCGCAATCCCGTAGTGATAAAATGCCATAGAGAAGTTAGATTGAGCCATTCTTTTAAATTCAAATTAGCATATCTCAGCAAATGAAATGACGCAGGCTTGGTGATAGCTACGATGTTTCTTTTAGGGGCGAAGCTCCTTAAGGCTTGGGTCTGCCGTCCGTTGTAGTAGCGCGTTACCTACTAGGAACGCGCTACTAGGAGGGCGCGTGTGGGAACGCGCTACTAGGTGGGCGCGTGCCTCCCGGCGCGCGAGCTCTCTCACTCTTCCATCTGCTGTCTTGTGAGAGAGAGAGAGACACAGAGAGAGCGAAAGGCGCGCGTTGGCTATGGAAACGCTCTTTCTTCGATGAACGCGCTACCAGCTCGCAAAGAAGGAGAACGCGCCCTCACCCGCGAGAGACAAGCTTGACGCAGGCAGCGTCTTCTAGCGAGTTTCTTGATTGAAAAATACCGACTGCTCGCGCTGTAGAACCGTTCACCGGCCACCCATGTATATATATAGGCACTGGATCTTGACTTGCAATGAAGTGCCGGTGGGAGATTTCACTTGTGCGTAGTTGAACCATAAGGATTCGTAGCGTGCGTGCTAAGTAAATTAATCCGGAACTCGGCACGATCTACGATGAACCTCTGGAGCTTCGCCCACTCATCATCATTCGCTCTGAGGATATGCTGTGATTTTCTTGTTCTTTTCTTTTCTGAACGTTTCATATAATTCTCTAAGCCTTATCGATGCGCACACAAAGAAAAAAATGCAGATATCATTGGTGTGCTCGAAGCCACAATGCAGAAACACCCGCGCAGCGCTAGGTGAAAGTGTCGCCGCGACCCTCCATACCGTAGCCGTCCGTATTTATTTTGAGCATTTTTGGCAGTTGGAGAACGTACTACAGTTGCCAACTGCAAAATGTTGCCGTCTTGTATGGCATCAAATAATTTCCCAGGACAAAATCCGTGCGATCTTGCCTGCTAGTTTTCATGGGGCTCTCGAGGAAATGTTTTCTGTTGCCACTTTGTGTGTGTGTGTGTGTGTGTTTGATTGATTTCTGCGGTTTTACGTCCCAAAACCAGCTTTGATTATCGGAGACGCCGTAGTGGAGGGCTTTGGAAATTTCGACCACCTGGGTTTCTTTAACGTGCACTGACATCGCTCACACACGGGCCTCAACATTTCGCCTCCATCGAAATGCAGCCGCCGCGGCCGGGATTCGATCCCGCGGCCCTCCGATCAGAAGTCGGCTGCCATTGCCGCTAGACCACCGTGGCGAGGCTGTGTGCCTGTGTGTGCGTGCGTGTATGCCGCGGCCATCAAGGAGGAAACGAAATCCACCTGTATGCGGACAGCATTCGTAATTCACCCGTGATCGCCGTATCACAGATATTCAAGTGAACGAGGCTATTGAAACGCTCACGCTAATGACTATTTGGGGAATTCCGAACCTTAGCCGTAAGTCTCAGGCGCTTTAAAAGTTGGAGAAAACTTGGTCAAACAGAGCTTAACCTCCACTACGCTGCCAAGTATAGTCGCACTGGTAAGAGGAAAGCACACTAATTAACCACGTCGCTAACAGTACGGCCGTTCTAAGAAAAGCATGAGATGAAAGTAGTCCCTTGGTTAATTGTTCCGGGCGTGGCTGTCGGGATGTTTGACTTCCGCATGTTGAGCAAGGTCTTGTCCGCGAAAACAGGCACTTGTTGTCTTACTGTTTGGCCTTACTGAGGGCTTTCAGGGGTCATTTTCTTTCCCACGTTCTTGCGAAGCTTTGTGTGCAGTTGAATTTCATGGTGTGCTGGCACCGAGTCCGCCACGCTCTGCCATGACCACTGTAGGAGTTTGTACATGAAGAGATCGTGTCAACTGCTACGATGTAAAATGGTGCCCAATTGTTATTCTAATGAACTGGAAGAAATGGTTAATTTTCATGACGAGTATTCAGTGCGACGGATGTACATTCTCGCAATTTTTTTTTATATTATCGCGCGAGCGATACCTGCGGTTAAGGAACCTGGGTTTCTTTAAAGTTCACTGATATCGCCCAGTACACGTGCCTCAACATTTCGCCTCCATCGAAATGCAGCGGCCGCGGCTGGGATTCGATCCCGCGGCCCTGCGATCAGTGGCCGACCACTGTAGCCACTAGACCACCGTGGTCCCCTCCGTGGACCACCTCCTTACTTTTTTGAGGATATTAGAAGTTACCATGCGCCACGCCCAGCGCTCGCGCTTTAGTCTTAAAAAATTCCTCATGAGAAGGGACACGCAAGCGCATGGCCTGAGAACTTATGCATAAAGAAAGAAAAAAGTTTAAAACAGTCAGGAAAGCTGAACGAAAATGTGGATAAATGGTTGAAGATTGCTGGGCACTGCATTTAGAGTATTTAGAGTTTGCCCACTTTCCGGGTTACAGGGTTTGCTAATAGTGCTTGCTTGGAAAGTACAAATAAACGAATGCATGGCGAGTATAAGAATTCTTACTCGCCGTGCCTTTATTCTTACCGTGAATATTTTGGAAGACCTGCGTGAGGTATAAACGACTGGTTCGTATCGCGGCGTTCAAACGGCTAATCGTATACGCGCTAAAACAACAAAATCAACTGAGTGAACTTCTACGTGAACGGGGAAAGGGCACGGCATTGAAAGAGTGGTAAGGAGAGGAATACCATAGTGGGGGAGCCCG